>PVKP010031414.1:0-26981 GCA_004027715.1 Plecturocebus donacophilus | reverse complement strand
GACCTTCCCGGGTTCGCTGTGCTTGCTGTGAAACTCTCAGTCCTCAGTGCTTCCAATTGCTGTTTTCCTTGTGGGGATGGTACCAGCCGAGCCCGACCGTCCCGTACACCCCGCACCGGGAAGCGCCGCGCTGGGGCGCCAGCCAAACAGCCGCGCCGGCCAAAAGAGTCGCGCTGGCGACCCGTGTGGCTCCTCTGCCGGGAATCTCCCGGTCTGTGGGCAACAAAAATTCGTCGGAAAGTGCGGCGTCCACTCGTTTTCTGCGCTTTCACTGGGAGCTACATTCCTGAGCTGTTGCTAATCAGCCATCTTGGATCTCTCTTGCATGATCAAACTTCTTACGGATATGCAAAGAAAGTGTTCTTGAGATGGATTCTACTCCTGGTGATGATACCGTGAATATTGTTGAAATGACAAAGGATTTAGAATATTATGTAAATTGGGTTCATAAATCAGTGGCAGGGTTTGAGAGGATTTACTCCAATTTTTATTCCATAGTAGAAAGAAATTGTGCTGTGGGTAAAATGTTATCAAGCAACATGACATGCTACAGAGAAATCTTTCGTGAACAGTTCATTGATGCATTATACACCATTGTTGTCTTATTTTAAGAAATTATCACAGTCACCCCAATCTTCAGCAACCACTACCCTGATCAATGAGTAGCCATCAACACTGGGGCAAGACTTTCTACCAGCAAAAAGATTACAGCTTACTGAAGGCTCAGGTGATTATTTGCGTTTTTTAGGCCTAAAATATTTGTGTAAATTTACGGGGTACATGTGCACTTTCGTTACACGCATAGGCTATATAGTAGTTACGTCAAGGCTTTAAGGGTATCCATCACCCAAATAACCTACATTGTATCTGTTAACTAATTTCTTATCTTCTTCCCTCACCCCCACACACTCCCTCACTTTTGCAATTCTTCCTTATCTATCATTACACTCTCTATATCCATGAGAACACATTTTTTAGCAGACACTTAGAAATACAAATGATAGTTGTCTTTCTGTACCTGGCTTGTTTTACTTAAGATAATGACCTCCAGTTCCATCCATGTTGCTGCAAAAGGCATTTTATTCTTTTTTATGGCTGAGTAATATTTTGTTGTGTATATATACGACATTTCCTTTATCTGTCGATGGACACTTAGGCTGAGTGAATATTTTTTGCTATTGTGAATAATGCTTCAGTAAACACATGAATGCAGATATGTTTTTGATGCAGTAAACATATGAATGCAGGTATCTTGTTTGATTTCTTTTCCTTTGGGTAGATGCTCAGTAGCAGAGTTGCTGGATCAAATGGTAAATCTGTTTTTAATTCTTTCAGAAATCTCCATACTGTTTCCCTAGAGGTTGTACTAATTTACGTGCCTACCAAGGTGTATGAGTGTTCCCTTTTCTCTACATCCTTACCAACATCTATTATTTTTTGTCTTTTTAATAATAGCAGTTTTGCCTTGAGTAAGATGACATTTCATTATAGTTTTGATTTGCATTTCTCTGATGATTAGTAATGTGGAGCATTGTTTCATATACGTGTTGACCATTTCTGTGTCTTCTTTTGAAAAATATATGTTTGTGTCTTTTGTTAACTTTTAAATGGGGTTATTTGTAGTCTTTGGTGGTTGGTGAGCTATTGGAGTTCTTTGTATATTTTGTGCATTAGTCCCCTGTTAGATGTATAGTTTGCAAATGTTTTCTCCCATTCTGCTCATTGTTTCTTCACTCTCTTTGTTATCTCTTTTGCCCTTTTAGTTTAATTAAGTCACATTCATCAGTTTTTGTTTTTGTTTCACTTTTGAGGTCTTAGTTTAAATTCTTTGCCTAGATCAATGTCCCGAAGAATTTTCCCTAGGTTTTCTTCCAGTATTTTTATAACTTTGGTTCTTTTAAGTCTTTAATCCATTTTGAGTGTATTTTTGTATATGGTGACAGATAGAGGTCCAGTTTTATCCTTCATATGGTAGTCCAGTTTTTCCAGCAATATTTGTCCTTACACCAGTGTTTGTTCCTGTCAACCGTGTCAAAGATCAGTTGACTATAAATATGTGGCTTTATTTCTGAGTTCTGTATTCTGTTCCACTGATCTATGTGTCTGTTTTTATACCAGTACCATGCTGTTGTGGTTACTGTAATTTGTTACCAACTTATGTGATGCCTCTAGCTTTGTTCTTTTATGATGAAATTAATATAATTTGATATCAGCTAATGCAATGACTCTAGCTTTGTTCTTTTTGTTCAAGATTACTTTGCCTATTTGGGCTCTTTTTTTGTTCCATGCTATTTTTAGGATTGTTTTTTCTAATTGTCTAAAAAATGACATTGATATTTTAATAGGGATTGCTTTGAAACTGTAGATTGCTTTAGGAGTGTGGTCCGTTTAATGATATTAATTCATTTGACCTGTGAGCATGGGCTGTTTTTTCATTTGTGTCATCTGTACTACAATTTCTTTCATTAAGATTTTGTGGTTTTCCTTGCAGAGATTTTTCACCTCCTTGGTTAAATGTTTCTAGGTATTTTTTTTTTTTTTTTGTAGCTATTATAAATGGGATTGCCAACCTGATTTCTTTTTTAGCTAGATCATCATTGATATATAGAAGCACTACTGATTTTTTTATATTGATTTTGTATCCTGCAATTTAAATTATTTATCTGATCTAAGAATTTTTTAATAGGGTCTTTAAATTTTTAAAGATATAACATTGTATCTTAGCAAACAGGGATAATTTGACTTTTTCTTTTCCAATTTGGATCCTTTATTTATTTTGCCTGATTGCTCTAGCTAAGACTTCCAGTACTTTCTTAAATAGGAGTAGTAAAGTGGGCATCCTTGCTTTGTTCCAGTTATTAGAAGAAATGCTTTAAATATTCATCATTCAGTATTATGGTAGCTGTGGTTTTGTCTTATATAGCCTTTATTACTTTGAGGTATGTTTCTTCTATGCCTGTTTTGTTATGAAGGGTTTTTATCATGAAGGGATGCCTAATTTTATCAAATGCTTTTTCTGTGTCTATTGAGATGGTCATATGGTTTTTGGCCTTGTTCCTGTTTATATGATACATCACATTTATTGATTTGCAAATGTCGAACCATCCTTGCATACCTGGTATACAACCCACTTGATCATGGTATATTTTTTGGATGTTCTGTTGGATTTGGTTTGCTGGTATGTTGAGGCTTTTTGTGTCTGTGTTCAACAGAGATATTAGTCTGCAGTTTTCTTTTTATTTTATGTCTTTCATTTTGGTATTGAGATGATACTGGACTAATACAGTGAGTTTGGGAGAATTCTGTCCTTCTTGATTTTTTGAAACAGTTTTAGGAGGATTGTTGTTAGTTGTTCTTTGTACCTTTGGGATAATTTGGCTGTGGATCCATCTGGTCCTGAGTTTTTCTTTTTGGGGGGAAATTTTTTTTATTACTGATTAATCTTTTTATTACTGACTCATTATTGGTTTGTATAGGTTTTCTATTTTTTCCTAGTACAACCTTGGGAGGCTATGTGTTTCCAGGCATTTATCCATTTCCTCTAGATTTTCTAGTTTGTGAGCATATAAGTGTATGATGACCTTTTGTATTTCTGTGGTTATCAGTTTTAATTTCTCCTTTTCATTTCTGATTTTGTGTCTTCTCTCTTTGAATAGTCTGTGTAGCTATTTATCAATTTTTTTTGTCTTTTTCAAAAACCAACTTTTTGTTTTGTTGATCCTTGGCATTTTTTAAAGTCTCTATCACATTTAGTTCTGTTCTGATCTTTGTTACTTAGTTTCCTTTGCTAATTTGGAGTTTAGTTTATTTTTGCTTTTATAATTCCTGGAGATGCATTTTTATATTGGCAATTTGTAATCTTTCTTCTTTTTTGATGTAGGTATTTAATGCAATAAACTTCCCTCTTAGTACTGCTTTTCCTGTATCCCACAGGTTTTGGTATGCTGTATTTCTGTTTTCATTTATTTCAAAAAATTTTGATTTCCATCTTAATTTCTTCATTGACCCAATCGTCATTCAGGAGCATGCTGTTTAATTTCCATGTATTTGTAAAATTTCCAAAGTCCCTCTTGGTATTGATTTCCACTTCAGTATTGATTTTCTAGTTTTATTCCACTGTGGGCTAATAAGATACTTAATATTATTTTGATTTTTAAAAATGTGTCAAGATTTGTGGCTTAATGTATGGTCTGTCTTGGAGAATGTTCAATATGTTGATAAAAAGAATGTATATTCTTCAATTGGGCAGAATGTTCTGTAACTTCTGTTAGGTCTGTTTGATCTAAAGTCCAGTTTAAGTCCAGTGTTTACAAATTTTTCTATTGATTTATCTGTTTAATACTGTGAGTAGGGTGTTGAAGTCCTCCACTATCATCGTATTGCTATCTGTTTCTCTCTTTAGGTCTAGTAATATTCGTTTTATGAATCTGGGTGTTCCACTGTTGGGTCCATATGTATTTTTAGAATTGTTATATCCTTGCACTGAATTGATTTCTTTATTATTATATCCCCCTTCTCTCTGTCTTTCCCTTTTTACTGTTTTTAACTTAATGTCTGTTTTATCTGATATGAGTATAGTTACTGTGGCTTGATTTTTATTTACGTTTGTGGGGAATATCTTTTTCTGTCCCTTTATTTTCAGTTATATATGTCTTTGCCTTTATAGATAAGGTCAGTTTTTTGTGATCAGCATATAGTTGGATCATGTTTTCTTTTTAATTCATCCAATGTATACCTTTTAATTGGAGCATTTAATCCATTTACATTGAAAAATACAAAGGATCACAAATAAAGAGTTGGTTTTTGAAAAAGACAAACACTGACATGTGAGGTTTTATTCCTGTTATGTTGTAATTGTTTTCTAAATTCTTTGTTTTTTTTTTTTTTTCTGTATTTGTTACTATAGTTTGGTGATATTCTGTTGTGGTGACATTTCTTTCTCTTTCTTCTTTGTGTGATTACTTTGCCAATGAGTTTTATATTCTCATATGTTTTTATGAAGGTTCACGTTGTCCTTTTGCTTCCAAGTTTAGGACTCCCTTGAGCATTTCTTTTAAAGCCAGTTCTCAATATTTGCTTGCCTGGGAAAGACTTTATTTTGCCTTCTTTTTTGAAGATTAATCTTGCTGGCAATGTTTTTCCTTCAGCATGTTCAGTATATCATCTCATTTTCTTCTGACTTGTAAGGTTTCTGCTGAGAAGTCTGCTGTTAATCTGATGTAATTTCCTTTATAGGTGACTAGGTGCTTTTTTCTTTCTGTTTTCAGAATTTGCTCTTTGACTTTAAATAGTCTGATTATAATGTGCTATGGCAAAGTCGTTTTTGCATTGTATTTGCCTGGGGATCTCTGAGCCTCCTGTGTCTGGTTGTCTATATCTCTTGCTGAACTTGGGAAGTTTTCAGTTATTATTTCATCAAATAGGTTTTCTAAACTTTTTGATCTTTTTCTTTAGGGATACCAATCATTTATAAATTCAGTTGCTTTACATTGTCCCAAATGTCTTGAAGGCTTTGCTTATTCTTTTTTAAATTTTTTCTTTGTTTTTATTTGGCTGGATTATTTCAAAAGAGTTGTCTTCAGGTTCTAAAATTCTTTCTTCTGTTTGGTCTAGTCTTTTTTTGAAATTTTTAAAATGTATTTTCTATTTCCTTCATTGAATTCCTTAGTCTAGAATTTGTTTTTTTCCCAAAGATATCTCTTTGGTAAATTTTTCATTAATGTTCTTAATTGTTTTTCTGTGTTCTTTGTATTTGTTTTCAGACTCCTCTTTCATCTTGTTGAGGTTCTTTAAAATAAATACTTAAAATTATTTATCTGGGGTTTTGAAAAAAAATTTTTTTGGTTACGATCTATTGGTAGAGAATTATTGTGCTTCTTTAGGGGAGTCATATTGTTCTACTTTTTCATGTTTCCTGTGTCTTTATACTGATTTCTGCTCATCTGGTGAAATGGTCACTTATTCCTAGTTTTGAATTTATTTTCCTTGGAGGCGGGGGACTTTAGAGGGGAGTTGGTTTTTGTTTTTTATTTTGTTTTGTTTTTCTGAAGATGTAACTATGATGTAGGTTGAGTAGGATGCTTTGGTGTTGTTTCTGGGTGCATGTAGCACTTAATTTCTGTATGATTATGAATATTATTAATTTAGCTAAATAGTGTTTCTGGTATCTATGGTTTCCTCAGTTTGTTAGAGTGCTGTTGTTGGTGGAGGCTGTGATGTAGTTGTGCTGGGTTCTGGGATGCTGGATGGCCTGGTCTTCAAGTTTTAGTGATGATGGTGGTGGACTAAGCATGTCTATCTTTGGTCCCAGGGCTTTGAACACTGGCATCTGGGTTAGTGATTCCAGGCATGCTGATTCGTGGGCCTCTAGGTGTCTTTCTTGAATGTTGGTTTTAATAGCAGTTTCCTGGACAGGTGAAGTGGGCTCACAAGTCTCTGGGTTGGTTGGCATGGCATTGTTGATGGCAGTAACAGTGTTGAGATGCTTTTCTGGGTTTCAAATGTTGTGTTCTTATGTTGGTAGTGGTTGAAATGTGCAGGCTGGCTTCCAGGCCAGCTGGTGGTGCTTACAGGTAAGAGCTAGAAACAGCAGGGCATTTATGACCAACCTCAGTCTCTCAGGAGGAGTGCTTTAGTGTACCAGGTGGTAGATTGGGTTTGTAACCTTTAGAATCCTGAATCTCTCACTCTGTCTTGTCAAGAGAGGTTGGGCAAAGCCAGGCACATCTGGACTGGTCAAGCTTGCACTCACGCCCCGAATGGCAAGTGCATGCACCAGCTGTGATGGGAAGGCAATGCAGTTCTCAGGCCCCTGGTAGAATGCTTGGGTGAGTGAGTGGTGGTTGCTGCAGCATTGAAGTCCAGCCACAGGGAGGGTGGAGTCAAATCTAGTGGCCAAGGCCTTGCATCCCACTCATACCCCAATTCTGGTGGGGCTCACTCCCCTGTCCCAGCTGTTGCAACTGACCTTGCTGTTCAGTCAGGCCTGGCAGTTGCACCTGGCTTCCAACTCAGTCATGGGCCATTGCAGCCCCTGCCAAGCTCAAGACCAAGCCTCTGTAGCAACTTTCCTCCTGCTTAAGTCCCAGAGACAGTGCCTTCTTCTAACACTGGGAGCTGTAGCCCATGTCATACTTTTCTTCACTGTCCTGGTTTCAGGAGTTCACTGTCCCCCCGGCCCCCACTCATGCGTCTGTCTGCATGCAGCAGCCCAAGTTTTCCTAACACCTAGAACTGGCAAAGCGGGTTGCTAGGACTGCACACAGTCTTTTAAGAGCTAAGATTGAGAATGGTGTCTTACTGTCTCTTAGGTTTCAGAAAGGATGTGGGACCCAGGGTGTGTTCCTTCCCTGAAGTAGTTCCTTTTCACAGTCTTCTAGCCACTGTGTAAGTTAGATTTGGGGGTTGGAGGGTTAGGACATTCTCTGGTGGCCTGGATTGTATGATTCCCTTGTAGGAAAATGGGAAATAGGACCCTCACTTAGCCTCCCCCATATTGGAGAATAACCCCTAATTCCTGGCCAGTCCCAGCCAAGCAGGTTGCCTGTTCTCTTTTTCCTTCCTTGTTTGCAGTGTTTCCTTTTGCTTTTCTGTTGAACTCCTGTGTTTCCTCTTGGGCATGTATTCAAAATGTGATGTCTACACATGATTTGGGTTCTAAGCCCATGAGGCGTGCTTGAAATGCTTCTAGCCAACTATCTTGAAAAAAAAGTATTTTTAGTTAAGATGTGTACATTTTTAAAGACATGATGTTATTTTACACTTAATAGAATACAGCATACTGTAAACATACCTTTTGTATGCACTGGAAACCAAAAATTCATATGATTTGCTTTTTTATGATATTTACTTTATTGCAGTGGTCTGGAACTGAACCTGCAATATCTCTGAGGTATTCATTTGCTTTTTTAGAGGAAGTTAATAACTTTTAAAACCTGCATTTGCTTAATTTTCTTTGTACCAATTACTGCTTCTTGTTCCAGACTGGGAGAACTCTAAGCTCTTTTTAGAATGACCAAATAAATTAGCGTTTGGCTTTTTGTTGTTGTTTTTAGAGACATTCCTCCTGAAACTTTCAGCCCTCCTCCTTCAATTTAGGTTTCTTTTATCTCTTTTCTGTATTAGATTTTCATTTTTCTTCGTTCTGTATTTTCCTTTTATTTGATTTACACCTTTAATTTTCCCAGTAGTTTATTGAGAAAGAATGCATGGAGGTTACATTTTCCCCCCAGAAAGTTTAACAAGTTGATAAGAAGTTAATTCTTCCATAAATCCAATAAACTGATTATTTTTAAAAATAATAACCAACAATAAAACCAGATTATTTCCTCTCATTAGTTAACTAGTTTGGGAGAAGAAGTATGGTGAACTGCTAGCTTGTTGAAAAATTTCCCTTCCAGTTTAATGCTGTCAAAGATATCAGGATAGTTGAATTTAATACATGATAAAAATGCAGATTTAGAGAAGACATAGTTAACATAACTCTTTGTATAAAAGAGGCAATGCCAACTGTAAGCAATGTCATCATTCTGTAGAATGGCATTTATTTTAAGTAATTTTTACTTTAAATGGAAACATATAAATTGTAGTGTTTAAAGGCAGTTATAACCTACTTCTCACGTAAAGATATCTCACAATCTAAATATAGATTAAATGAAAAAAAAGTCCTCTAATTGCTTATGGAGAAAAAATTGACCACAGTATGCATCGGCTTATGTTTTATGGTTTTTAAGTGGAAGTTTTCTGTTTCTGACATTGTAGAGAAGGCTTTTTACATAAATAACCTCCCATATATCATTTCAAAATGTCTAAGGGCTTGAATAATAATTTTTTTTCTTGAGTAGTCAGCAAATGACATCTCAGTCATTAACTACTTTAGGATAAAAGCATTTTGCTAACATTGAGCTTCACTCAAAATTCTTAACTTGTTTGAATTGGCATATGCTGTTTATCGTGTTGGATTTGGCATGTTTGTTAGGTGTCTTTTTTTCTCCTTAGTAAGAAATTTTACTGCTAGTTAGCTTGTCAGAGATCATTATAAATAGAATGATAAAAATTCTGTTGGTAGATTGCAGTGTTTTATACTGAGCATTATTGATCCATAAAGACTTACAATATATTATTCTAAGGTTGTCATTGCTAGAAAGGACTGAATAAGGATTAAGAAACTATGTTGACTGAAGTCATCACTTTAACGACAGACAATTTAGTTTGCAGTAACTGAAGCAAGGAAAAACGCAATCAATCATCACAGCAAGGATTTTTCACAAATGTTTACCAGTCTATAATGAATGTTGTGTAGATCATCAATGTCATTTGATATCTTCTCTGAAAGTAATGTTTTCATATTCTAACAAAGCAATTCAAGTATTTAAAATAAACTGCTATGTCCATTTCTTGAAGTTCTGCAGTACAATGAAGGAGTGAAATATGAAGGAATAAAAAGTTAAGAAGCATTAAAATAAATTCTGCTAATCAATTAAGCATTTTGTTTCATACTTGGAGTTAGACATGTTATTTTTCACCCAGTGATGATAATTTCCTCAAGTGTCTGGCTAAAAAATACACATGGAACCTAATTTAATATTGGATTACATTTACTGTTTTTCTTATTTTTTCAACTTTTAGTATAGTGTTAACAATTTTATGCTTAATGTCTCTTCAAATTGTTTTCTCTTGATTATGTTGAAGAGTAAATCTATATGCAGTATACAAATTCTCTCCTACCAAGATTCCCCATCCACATTGATTCTGGGATAGTAAATGGGTTGGAATTAGGAGACTAGAGCCAGCAAGAAAGTTAGGTACATAGGCTTGTTCATTAAGCATCGCTGAAGCTACTTCTGGAATCCATGGCTGAGCAAGCTCTAGATTTAGAGTTCAGATTCAGGCTCTGTCCATTTCTTTGTGGATGATTTAGTCAAGAGACTTAAGTCTCTCTTTCATTTCCCTATCTGGAAAATTTGAATAATATCTTGCACATGTGTTGGTTGGGAAGATATATTTCACAACTTTTGTAGGGGCCTATAGTTCTTGATACAGGTGGCACTTCAGAGATGTTAGTTAATTCCTGTTCACCATCACTCCTGTCTCATAGCAAGATAGTAAAACATTTGACCTATTTAGTGGCAATAGAAGTAGGCAGAAGGGAATCATAGTTACTATTTTACATTCTATGGATATGTATTCAGGGTAAGTCATAGCATACTTAGTATAGGCCAGACCACTTAAAATGACAGTTGTGATATTTTTTTTTTTCAATTGGTTTAGTAATTTCACACACTGGTTTGACATAAAATACTTAAACAAAAAACAAAAAACAAAAAAAAACCAACAACCCTCCAAAACAATAAGCAAGGCAAAAAACCTGAACTAGCTCTTTGACCAAATTGTTTGTTGGAGTCTTGTGTCATAGGCAGTGCCTTAGTCAGCCAGACTTATTGTAGGCTTAGGGTGAAAGAAATGTCCTTATCCTCTACTCTATAAGTTGTGCATTTGTATTTCATTCAGCATTCATTATAAGTAACCTTACAGATCTTTAAAGGTATAATGTATATATATTGTGTGTATAAATTGAATTCTGAGTGAGTTGAGAGTTATTTGCGAATGTAGTGTTCATACTGGTAAGGAACACTGTTTTGGAGGGTTACAAAGACTTGGGGTTAATTCTGTCTTGGTCACTTCCTTTTTGTGGACTTGAGTAAATTAATCTCTCTCTGCTCTTCAGTTTCCTTATATGTGTAACTAGGATAATAGTACAAATAGTACTATTATTAGGAAAGGAAGTGAATTATATGCTTACACTTGGGGTTCTGTTTTAAATTAAATATTGTAACAAATGTAAAATTTGTAATGTACAAAATGCCTAATGTCATTAACTATGATTATGTTTTTCATACCATACTCTGCATAGAGTAATTTATTTTTGTGTACATACACATATAAATCATTTTGCTATAGCTGTATTCATGATGTGACTTTTTACAATTAGGATACTAGTCACATGTATAACAGGTTTCTGATGACAATAATATTGATTTTATCCTAAGTTAGAAACGCTTTTATTGGAAAAATGCAGGATAATTTGTTATAGAAATTGTAGCTAATGGCCAGGCGTGGCGGCTCACGGCTGTAAACCTAGCACTTAGGGAGACTGAGGCAGGTGGATCACTTGAGGCCAGGAGTTTGAGATCAGCTTGGCCAACATGGTGAAACCCTGTCTTTACTAAAAATATAAAATTTAGCCAGGCCTAGTGGCACATGCCTGTAGTCCCAGCTACTTGGGAATCTGAGGCACAAGAATCACTTGAACCTGGGAGGTAGAGGCTGCAGTGAGCTGAGACTGTGCCACTGCCCTCCAACCTGAGCAACAGAGTGAGACCCTGTCTCAAAAAAAAAAAATTATAGCTAACATTTGTTGGTTGCTTTTTATGTGCTACTCATTGTGCCAGTGTATTAGCTCATTTAATCTTCAGTACCACCCTATAAGGCCCATTTTAGGGCCTTTTGCCCTGGTAATAGCCTCATTTTATATGTGAAGAAACTGAAGCACAGAGAGATTAATTTGCTGAAGGTCACATAGGTAGTAAGTAAGGGAGCCAGAAATTCCTGTTTTGGAGATCTTTAAATAATTCTTAATGCTTCCTCCCTTATTCTCTTACTAAATACTTGGAAGGTGTTTTTCCAATGGATGAAAACAATGAATTAACTATTTCGATGTTAGAAATAGATACATGGAAAAATCTTGCATTTATTTCTGTCTCTCCGAGCATGTTGTTTCAGGTGTTGTTTTATAGTTTATAATATATTGGCAGGTATTTCCCAGCTCATAAACTTGTGTTAATCTGCCAATATGTTCTCAAGAAGTTGGCTGTATTTGTAGTGTTCTTCATGGTAGCTGCCCATCCTTCATAATATGTGGTTGTAGGACTTTCCTACTTTTTTCTCCAGAGTTTGAGTCTCTGTTGTAATGAATAAAGAGAATGCTTATGATTTTGCCGGGTGTCAGGGATTCACCAGCTATCTTAACCTGCTTTTTTCTTTGTGTATATTCTGGTGCCTCCTGCCAGATTACTGAATATGTAGAGAAGAACAGGAAAAGCGTATTAGAGCCCAGTGATATATTTCATGGAGTAAGTCTTCAGTTTGGAACAATCTCTCTTCTTTGTTTTAGTTCTCCTTATCTTAGTAGTGATCATTCTAGCCAAGCATAGGGCCTGAAACTTAGAATGGGCTTAATAAATGTGTGATGGGTAAATGTAAATGAATATATAAAATGAATGTTCTCTTTAGCTTGTAGCATTCTTTCCTTATCATAGTCAAACAGATGTTGGGCTGAGAGTGGGGGAAGGATGAGAAGCTGCAACACATAAATATGATTTGGCCATTTGTTGGATTAATAGAGAAGATAGGCCTTCTTTAATAGACTGGAAGAGGAAGGGAGCTCCAGTTTTAGTGGTTTATTTCACCGGAGGAAGTGAGACCATCATGTGTTATGAGTTCTACTATGATTTGATTGGGTGTAGGTACCTATTTTTCATTAATCATACTTTCTTTTGTTGCTTTTTTTTTTGCATTGTCTTTATTTACCAAATCATTTGTCTCCATCATTTCCCCTGCTCTCTTGGATGTAATTATTGGGAAAAGAAGTGAATTGTATGCTTACACAGGGAGGTAGGGAATATGGAGAAGGAGAGAAGGAAAGAGGGAGACATGCATGTTTATATGAAAAAATAGACTTATGGGGGAGAATTTCAGCAATCTGTTAGTCTTTATGCAGTTTTCCTCTCTTCTCATAATAGTAAAAAGGGTACAGGAGAAATAATTTAAAACCGTCAACTGTTCAGTTATTTGAACTTAATAATTTAAAACTGTTAACATAACTGTTACTGTGACTTTAAATAAACATCATTCTGAGAAAGAAAATCTTAAGTGGCAATTACCCTCAAAGTTTATGGCTAATAGATACTTGTTTCTTTGATTTTACTAAAGAAAAATATCTCAAGATAAATTTCCCTGAAAACATGTTTGTAAATTAACCTAAGAGTTGCCTCCATTTCATTACAATGGTTGCTAATTATATGATTTATACATTTATAAATAAATATATGATGTATAAATTATATTTAATTTTAAATATAATTAAATATGATTTATATATTTCTAAATAAGTATGTGATTTAGCTGCATCATAAATATAGGATTTAGCTGCATTTCATTTAGATATATATATGAGGGAAACAGCCTCTCTGAACCTGTGACTGTAGTGAATCATAGGGGAGATTGCCATCACTTTTTTGTAGGGTATCCACAGACACTGATAATTTCTCAGTATTTAAGACTCCTTTTCCATTAAGAGTTTCCACAGTTTTCTTAGAATCTAATTCTTTATATGGCAACATGCCTGGCATCCATACTTTTTACCTCTCCTGGGTGCTTTTAGATGATTGGAGATTTACTTCTTTAGTATCTTTTAATCTGCATGTTTGAAATACTGGCTTCAAAGTTGTTGAGAAGATCTTTTAGCTTTGATACTTGGTTTTGCTGCCTTTTTAAAAATTTTTTGGTTCTGCCAGGACCTACCTAATCTCCATTGAGGGGGATATAGGCACACTCCTTTACCTTGATATTTGTAGCAACAGTAGGGGGAAATGCATTTCAGGGCAGTACCTAGGTTTTATTCAGTGTTTCAAGTAGTAAAGTTACTTGATTAAAAAAGAGAAAAACCTTCATCTAAAAGATTTTAGCTGATATTCTGTTTTTTTTTTTTTTTTTTTTTTTTTTTGAGACAGAGTCTTGCTCTGTTGCCAGGCTGGAGTACAGTGGTGTGATCTCAGCTCACTGCAACCTCTACCTCCTGGGTTCAAGTGATTCTCCTGCCTTAGCCTCCTGAGTAGCTGGGATTACAGGTGCACACCACCACGCTCAGCTAATTTTTGTATTTTTGGTAGAAATGGGGTGTCACCATGTTGGCTAGGATGGTCTTGATCTCCTCACCTCGTGATCCATCCTCCTCTGTCTCCCAAAGTGTTGGGATTACAGGCATGAGCCACTGTGCCTGGCCTCAGCTAATGTTCTTTATTATTATATTTGAATCTTTTTTTGGTGGTGGCCCTGTCTTAGGTACTGTGAATTCCAAGACAAATAACACATGAGTCTCTTCTTTGGAAGACCTTAAAGTCTGTCTAGGTGGTGGAAGAGGGGCATGGAGTGTGTGGGGAAAGATCTAGTACCCGTATTTTAAGCTTCTTGCCTTACTTCAGATTTTTCCAGGTCCAGAGAATGAAGATTCTTTTTTTGTGCACCAATTTTATGAACATGTGGAAAAAGAAATAAAAATTGAGGAATTTACAGCTTTTTTCATCTGTATCCAATATAACGAAATTTGATGGGAGTAGTAATTGTGTATATTCTTGCCACTAAGTACTTGAGGTTATACTTGTCTTGGGTTATCCCTAGAGATAGTGGTATCAGTACCATTGCTCTGATCATGGATTTCATTTCAAACTAAAGATTGAAAGCTTGCATAATGGTGTAAGGAAATAAAGAACTTAAGAGCATGCTACCCCAAAATGTGCCATTTTGACATATTTACTATTTTGAGGTGAAGGCATTTGAAAAACAGTAGGTGTAGGAAAATCACTGTCACCTTCCTCCTTTCCATCTTAAAAGCACAAGATGGAATTCCTGCATGAAAGAGGTCCTCCTGATATGAAGGAAAGTATCATTCTTATCAAGGACGGGAAGTTGAAGCTGAGGGGAATCTATACAAACAAACCTTATGAAACCAACCTTTATCTTCCTAGTCACTTCTCTGCCTAAATAACTATCCTAACTAAAGCCCGTTTGCTTTTTTATATTTTCATAAGTTACTTCTCTTTGTCTACCTTGTTATATGAGTATTCAACTTTAATTGAGTCTTTGGGTCTTCATATCTTTATGAAGGCTCCTGTGCCAAATAAAATTTGTATTAAATAAATGTGTAAGCTTTTCTCCTGTGGATCTGTCTTAACGTCAATTGAAGTTTCAGGGCCAGCTTAAAAACCCTAAGATGGTAGTGGTAAAGTTCTACCTCCCTTAAAGAACACCTTCCAAGATAATTCATATAGTCAATTTTAAAGTTCTTTAATTAAAAACCTATAAAAAGAGGATATGTAATAACTAATAGCCTCTTTTGAGTAGTATTTATATATCTTTAAATAAAATGCATTTCTTTCCTTGCCATTTTTTTTCAGTTTGAATTCTAGCTTTTTAGTTTTATACTTAAAAATACGTTCAACATAGTTCTGATTGAACAGTTTATCAGGGAAGGAGTGAGGAATCAGGCATTCTGCAGTGACTGAAGTATTGTGCCAAGTGACTGATGCATCTCAGAAGAAAAACATGAGAATTTATATAACCTAAAGTTCTGGTCCTTTTCTGATAACGTTGAACCAGAGCCATTTCATAGTTACAGATTTGCCTTTAAATCTTATACTTTGAGATAAAATGCTTCGAAAGTAAAAAGAGGAGTGTTAGGTGAAGTTAAGTATAAAAGCCATGGCACATATGCATGCATTTGTGTCTGCAGACACACACACACACACAGTCATTTAAATTGTTGCCTCTTAGCAATAAAATGAAAATAGAAATGTCACTTACTATTTATTCATGAGTCAGATATCCACTTTATGGATCGTGCAGACTTTTAATTTCCCTTTATTCTTCCCCTCTCCCCAGTTTCTCCCCATCAGCTGCCTAATATTTTCTGTTTTTTCCTTTCTTATTACTATACTAGAGGATGGGACATGTCCAGGACACAATTTAAATTATCCAACTTTGTGCTTTGTTAGCAGTCAACAAAAAACTAATATTAATTGGAAATTATCTTTTGCAGTTCGTTGTTAATGCCATTCTTGTTTATAATTCTTATAAATAAATGAGAGTTCATTATTTAATAATAAAATTTAGAAAGTATATTTAAAACAGGCGTGAACATTGGTTTTTCATAATGTCTTAGAGACAGGTTTTAGCTGAAATGTCACTTCCCCAAGGAGGCCTTCTTTACCCCTATCAAATACAGCAGATCTAATCACTTTTAATCCTTGTATCTGACTTTATCTGACTTCATAGTACCTATTTTATTTATTCATCTGCTTGTCCAGCCACCTGTATATTATCTTTCTTTTGTTTTAGATTGTTAGTGCTGTGGTGAGCAGTTGATCGTCTTTACTTCAGCATGTGTCTGTCCTAGAGTAGGCACAAAATATTTGTTTTAATAAACTATAGATGAGGGAAGTAATTTGCTTTTTTTTATAGAAATGAGGAATTAATACTTAACAATGATAACTTTACCGATGTGATACTACTTATGACTAGGAGTAGGAGTAAGATTAAGTAGACCCCGCATCTTATACTGAATATCTTGAACACTGATGAATTACATGATTAAGAATTTCCAACCACCTAAATTTGTTAATCTCTTATATAAACTAGAAGTTGAATATTTTGTGGTTATGTGAAATTTCTTATTGTAGTTCTTAAATTTCTAGTTCAGTTGTAAAAATTTGGTCCGTTTTCTAAATGTGTTCCATAACATGTTTTTGAAATATTGCCTTTGCTATGTTTGGAGACTTCTGTGCATAGATGTTTTTAAAAATGTTACATTTTCTATTTATATAAATATTTAACTCAGAAGTGTATGGGAAAAACATGTAGATTTGCTTGTATAGATTTAGAAACTTTGAACAGTAAGGGTAAACATTTTCCAAACTTAAAATTATTTTCAAGCTAACATTTGCAAGTGCTGTTTAACAAACTTACAGACCTGTCTGCCCTGAAAAGTAAAATTAGGTGTATGTATTATGCAGCATTTTTTAGAAATACATTGAATAACTAGATGTAAATGCTACTAGATGTTTGATATTTAGATTATATAACAATTTCAAATATACAAAGATTTGATAATAGCATTGGTTTTTCTTAATTCAACTTTTCATTATTATTTAAGGAAACTGGTTCTTTATTGCCAACTAGATTTTTTAATGATGTTGTAAATAATTTTTACGGATATCCATTATTGGAAAATCCTTAATATGTAATGCTAATCCCTTCAAAAATTTACTATCTAAATGTTAAATACCTTTAATAGTAAAAGCTTTTTTGAGTAATTTTTTATGGGAACCTTAAATGCAACTTATGCTATAGAATAAATAAAAAATTATGCTGTAGAATAAATCTAAAATTGAGATCTAAATAATTAAAAATTATTTTTTATTCTAATAGTTCTCCTTATCTATGAGGGATCTCAGTGGATGTCGGAAACCTCAGATAGTGCTAAACCCAACTGCCCTCAATCAGAACACATTTCTGTTGTCTGCAGATTTAATCCCTTTGCCATAAGCACTTTATCATGCGCTGTAGCCACAAATTTGCTGTTTTGAGGTGTGATGGCAAAACTAGCATGATTTTCTTCTTCCTTCTTCACAATTTCACAGATAGAAGATTTGTTCTTACCACAGATTTTAGCAACCTCAGTATACCATTTTTTCCTTAAACTGCTACCTTTTTACTTAAAGGAAGCCTTTATGGCTTCTTGGTGGCATATTTGAATTTCCAGCATCAGTAGTCTTGCACTTCGGGGACATTATTAAGTAAAATAAGAGTTTCTTGAACATAAGCACTGCAATACCCTGACAGTTGATTTGATAACTAAGCCAGCTACTAAGTGACTAAGGGTGTGTAGTGTCGACAGTGTGGATATGCTGGACAAAGGAATGATTTATGACTTGGGTAGAATAGAGCAGGATGCCATAAGATTTCATCATGATACGTGGTGTTCAGAGTGATGGGAAAGTGAAAAATTAATAAATTTTTTATTTCCGAAATTTTCTGTTTAATATTTTTGAACTGTGGTTGATAACAAGTAACTGAAACTATGGAATTTGAAACTATGGATAAGGGGGACTACTGTATTCAAATTTTAAAATTAGAATTATAGTTCCTGCTAATAGTTGACCCTTAAAGTTACAGGGTGAGATTTTAAGCAAATTCTGGTTATTTTTAAAACTTGAAAATAAATTGTATATATTTTTTGTGCCCCAACTCCACCACACTTACTCATCGGTTATAGATATTTTAAAGTTCAGAAACATGGAAGATTTGGAATTAGTTAACCTAAATAAGAAAAAGCTGAAGGGCAACTAAGTGTCTCTATATACAAAGAACTATATTGCATTTCTGTAAAAGTTAAACTTAATTGTAATCTTGAACCTTACTATTCAAAGTGTGATCTGAGGACCAGCAGTATACCAGCATCACTTAAATGTTTGTTAGAAATGCAGGAACTCAGGTTTTACCCCAGACCCACCAAGAAACAGGATATGCATTTTAACTGTGGTTTGTAGGCACATTAATTTTTGAGATGCTTTAGTTTAGATTAAACTTCTAAAACAAAAAAGAAAACAGATCCTGATCTTATGATGATTAAATCTTGTTTTCTAGGGATTTTTAAGATATTTAATAATAGTGTAAATTGCGTAAATCTTGGTTAAAGTAAGGATGTTACTGTGTATGTGAGCCCTAAGAACAATGGTTGGCTTCGTTATCTCTTAATGAATGATATAGATATTAACAAAATACAATTGAACATTGGAGATCACTGATAGGATCTTTTTAGTGTATGTTGATTTTATTAAATCATTATCAAGTGGTACTGGGCTTAACATAGTCTAGATATAATATTATGGGAATTGTTGAGAACAGTAAATAGTATTTGCAATGGTGGCTTTTGGTCTCTTATCATTTGAAAATGTATATGTTTACTTGGGTCAGATTTAAGAATTGTATTAATATCTTTAAATGTCAAATTAAAAATTTTTTTCCTGAAGATTAGTGCAAATAGTTTTCTTTTTCCTTCTGATTAGGTAAAATTACGGATAAAGTATTTCAAAAAATAAAGTAACAGCTGCCTCAGGTTAGTCATATAATCAAAGCAACTAAAAGGGGAATGAAAAAATCAGTGTCTAACTACGAAAACAAGAGAAAGCTTTTAACTGTAGATAAATCATTGATTAAAACAAAATGTAAATTATTCTGTCACTTCTTTTAAAGATTTTTGTGTTCTTGACAATAATAATTCATATAATAATCTTTTAATATAGAGGATGGATCATGAATAAAAGAAATAGGACTTTTGACCCTGTGACAATGCCAATAAAAGACTAAAAACTATTTATCAACTATTACTATAATTCTCTATAATTGTTTTTATGTTTACTGATATTAGATAGCATTAGGAAATGTAAACTAAGGAATTACAAAACAATTGACTTGTTTATTCTTTCACGGAAATCAGAAGAGTTATAACTGGTACTTTCATACTAAGATTTATTCAACTAAAGTTACTGTCATGAGTCAATAAAGCTGGCAAGGCTTAAGGGAGCTGATCTCATCTTTGCACTCTGAACCTTTTTCAGCAACTGGAGATCTATTTAGAAAGTCTTCTAGATGAAAATCCTGAATACTTCCTAACTCATTTATTTGAATGTCAGAAAATTTTAATTTATTTTTAGTTGAAATCTCTTTATTTTCATTTTAAACTTACTAATACCTGTACATTTAAAAGCTGAAATAATATAAAGAGCTAGTATAGAGACAGGGACCATCTTGTTATCCTACTTTATATAATGATTTATAAAGTTGACTACTTTCATCTAGTCTCTTTTTGTTAGCCAGTTTAAGTAATTTAGTTCCTTCATTGGTTCTCTCTTCATCTTTTGACTTGACTACTTGAGACCACGCACCAGACTCTTTCAGTGTTTTGGGTTCTCTTAACTTACAGATGCTACACTGGTACACAGTACCTGTTGGCTTTCTGAATCAGTTAGGACCAAATGATTTCATTGAAAAGAGATGTTTAAAGTAGAGATTCTTTTTTTTTTTTTTTTGAGACAGAGTCTCACGCTGTTGCCCAGGCTGGAGTGCAGTGGTGTGATCTTAGCTCACTGCAACCTCCGCCTCCCAGGTTCAAGTGATTCTCCTGCCTCAGCCTCCCAAGTAGCTGGGACTACAGGCACGTGCCACCATGCCCAGCTAATTTTCGTATTTTTAGTAGACATGGGGTTTCACCATGCTGGACAGGTGGTCTTGAACTCCTGACCTTGTAATCCACTCACCTCAGCCTCCCAAAGTGTTGATATTACAGGCGTGAACTACCACACCTGGCATAAAGTAGAGATTTTTGAAAAGAAACAAATAACAAATACTTCACATTAAGAATGAAATTTGCTTATCATATGGGTAGTTTGTTCTATAAGGATAATTTTCTGTTTCTCTCATATTATGGTTTTTTTGGAGTTAAGTTTCCTGGACACTTTACAATGCGGGAAAGTCTATGGGAACTTTTTCAGGATAATGTGAAAATACATAGATGTGTTTTTTATGTAATAAATAATATTGGCCAGTAATTATAATTTTGAAATAATGAACATTAATGCTTTTTTAAGATGTCTGCAATAACTGTAATGTGATGTGAAAACACCTTTGATTTTTATTGCTGACAACTACTGTGGTTTCTTGGCTATATTTATAATAAAAATGCTAAATAGAGATTAGTGAAAGTAGAAATGTAGTAAAGTTTAGGGAAAGTAAATAGAAGTATTTCAAATAGAAATTGAATGTAAACATATAATTATTTTTCCATTCAAATGTATGGACCCATTAGAGTTTGTGGACTCCAGGACAACTTCACTGAATTCTCTTATACTGCAATTTAAAAAGTTTTATTGTTTTTTTCTAGGTGGATATTTATATTATCTAAAAATGGTGACAGTTTTTTTCCTTTCTATCCTATCTTTACAAATTTTATTTTATTTTCAATTAAATTTTGTCCAGGACATCTACAGTTGTGTTGATAGTAGTCTCCTTTGTTCCTGACCTTAAAGGAGATGCAGACCCACCATTAAGTGTAGTGTTCATGTAGGTTTTTGTTATACAGGTATTCTTTGCTAAGATTACTTGGGGCCAGAAATCAGATAGGGAGTTGGTGTAGCAAGATTCTCAATTAATTGGTTATATATGGTTCATGAATTTTGGATAGTGACTAGTGAGAACTGAGATAGTGAGGAAAATTAAAAATTGAATGTTTATTTGAGTTAATTGTGTCACTGAGTTCCCCTAGCAGGTTTACAGCTAAGTTCAGATTGAACAGTCGCCTTGTACAACTTTTACCAGGTAAGGAAGTTCCTTTCACTTTATAATTTAACACTTAAAAATTATAAATAGGTAAGAAAGGTTATCACCTGCTTTTCCTCTATTAAGTGAGCAACTCATAGATCATGTTGAACTAAGTTTACATTCCAGAACACTTTATAACAATTGTATTTTAATAAAGTATTGGATTTATTTCGTTCATTTTTTTTTTGATGGAGGTTTTTATGGTTGTTGCTTGCTTTTTTCCCCACCTAATTCCTAAGTGAAGTGGGCCCACATTTTCATCCCGTAAATTGTCTAATTTTGGAATCAAGATTCCAGTAGATTCCTATAATGAGCTGGGCAGATTTATACTCTTCCTATTTGCTGTAACAGCTTGCATTAGAAAGTCATTAATGTTTCTTAAAAGTTTATTAACCCCACTTGTGAAAAATCATGTAGACCTTTGACTTTTTGAGAGGGATGCTTTGAGTACCTTCCAAATTATTTCATAATTTTTGGTGTATTCAAGGCCTCTATTTCTTTTGACAATTTTGATGTGTATTTTTTCTGGGATTTTTTCCATTTTATGTAGATTTCCAAATTATTAGCCTATATTTACAACACTTAAAAATATATTTAACATTTTGTATTCTCTCTTTTCATTCTGTATTTTGCTGCTTTCTCCCATCCCTCCCATCTCCCCATCTCATCCTTATGTTTGATGAATCTTGAGAAAAGTTTATAAATATTTATTAATATGTTTAGTCTCAGGAAAGTAACCTTTTAAAAATCTTCCCTATTGCATTTTTGTTTGGAATTTTGCTGATTTACTCACTTTATCATTTCTGTGCTTCTTGTTCTTGTTAATATTGTTTAGAGTTTTAGTTCTCAGTTGTTGTGAGTGTTCTTTGTTTTTTCCTTTTTTTTGGCTTGTGTTTATTTTAACTTTGTAAGACAATAACAGGTAAAATCTTGGGTAACCATTCTATCCTGTATATTTGCATCATCTTTCTGATTTTGTTTTTTATTTGAGTACTTACTCTAGAATGTTTTTAGTTTGGGTCTTTATGGAAAAACCTGTGGCGTTGTATGCCTAAATAATTTTTATTCTGGCCTAATTCGTGTGACAGTTTGGCTTGATGTAAAATTGTAGAGTCAAATTGTTTTCTTCAATACTTTAAAAATATACTCTTGTACTCATGTTCCAAGATTTATCTTCTTTCTCTCTGGAAGATTTAGAAATTTTATGTTTTCTAAAATTTAACAATAATATTGTATGGATTTATTTCTCCTATTAATTTTTTCATTATGAGATCTTTCATCTTTCTTTTTTTCTTTTTTAGTTCTGTAGCATTCACTTTAACCTTTCGAACTTTTCTTTGTCTCTCTGTCAACCTCCCTCTTCTCACCATTTGTTTCTGAGCCTCCTATTATCTGGATGTTCATGTAACTGTTTCTGTTCCTTGGCTTTTCTTTCATGTTGTTTTATGTTATTCTTTTGTTTCCTTTTTTCTTTCTTTTTTCTATTTTTTTTTTTTTTTTTTTTTTTTTTTGTTTTTGAGACAGAGTCTTGCTGTCTCGCCCAGGCTGGAGTGCAGTGGTGCGATCTCGGATCACTGAAACCTCTGCCTCTCACATTCTAGCGATTCTCCTGCTCAGCCTCCCGAGTAGCTGGGACTACAAGTGAGCACCACTATGCCCAGCTAATTTTTCGTATTTTTAGTAGAGACAGGGTTTTACTGTGTTAGCCAGGATGGTCTTGATCTCCTGACCTCGTGATCCGCCCGCCTTGGCCTCCCGAAGTGCTGGAATCACAAGCTTGAGCCACTGCACCTGGCCTATATTATTCTTTTCTATTTTCTTTAGGACGGACCCATAATGTGATTTTTCTAACTCAACAATTTATCCTATAATTCTTTTTATCCTGCTCTTTATCTCTGTTGTATTTTAAAATTATATCTTTTTAAATGAATACATTACATTATTTTTAATGATTTCTTATTCATACTTAACATTGCTGATATCTTTTCTTACTGCCTTTGCTCTATCATGTTTATTTTGAATTATTGGAATATATTTCAATAATTTTGCTTCAGGTATACATAAAACCTCTCCACAAGACAATAAGGGGAGCCCAGATTTTTCAGTGTGTAAAGTACGAGACTGTGTGATACTGATATCAGTGAAATGACTATAGCAAACTTGCACAGGTCGACAGCCAGAAATCCTGGGAGTTGGGCCCTGAGCTGAATCTTTCTTGGTCCCGGCTGTAGTTTGGTGCCACCTAGTGGCCATTGCCTCCTCTGCTCCTCTGGCTTAAAGTTCCACAGGTTCCTTTTGTGAGCTCCAGGACAGTGGCAGCAGTTCCCAGAATCTCTTGGTTAGTTGTCTCTCATTTTGTGGGCCTAATTGGAATGACTGGTTTGGGAGAAATGTAGGGGTGTAGGAACCTGTTCTCTTCTTCCCTACTTATAAACACAATGTTGCCTGGCATGGTTTTGCTGTTTCCTCCACTTCCTATATCCCCCTTTCCTTTTGCCTACCGAAAGGGGAAGCCCATGTTATATGTTTAGATGATTGTATTTCTTTAATAGGTAGATGTTTTTATTAGTTGATTTTTAGATCAATCTTATTTCCTGAGTATAGGTACTGTGTGTGGCAATGTGAATTGGGAAGGGCAGAAGGCCAGCCTCTGGTCATTGTTAATCTGGCAGAGAACTCCAGGAACCACTCAATCTCTGCTGATCACTCCTTGCCTCTTCACTACCTGTGGTTTTCACCTTTACTTCACAAGAGTCCTTAAGCTGCCCCATATTACTAATTGTTAATGCTGACATTAGCAACTAGTCCTCTCCTGTCCAATGTCTATGCTGTGGTAAAGGTGTATACTTTACCTGTCTACAGAAGAGAGGCAAGAGAAGCATGGAAAAGTTTTCCGACAACTGGTTTCCTCCCAAATTAGGCTGCAGCAATCTGACCTGACTTCAACATACATAGTTTTTCTTTCTTTCTTTTTAAAGTTTCTTATAACTGTTTTTCTCACTAAGCTAGTTTCTCCAGTATTGATTTTTGTGGAGGAAGCCAGTAGTGGACAGAGTTTACCATCTTGATAGGAACAATGAAATATACTACCTTATAGATAAATCCACATTTCAACTTAGCTTAATTTATAAAAACTGTTAGTCCCAAGTAGGTAAATTTAAAAATAATACTTTGACTGAAGCAGGAAAATTGCTTGAACCCAGGAGGCAGAGATTGTGGTGAGCCGAGATCGCACCACTGCGCTCCAGCCTGGGTGACAGAGGACTCCATCTCAAAATAATAATAATAATAATAATTTATTGTTTGCTTTCAGATAGTTAAATTTTTATTTTGCTGGCTATTGAAAAACATTCCTTTTAGATACCCTCTGTATCCTTATGTGATTCTTTTGCCTTCGGACTTCCTTTTGCTTTATGTGTTTTATGTCTTACATTATCACATCTTTGACACTGAGAAGTTGTCTTTAACTTCTTTAGAAGTTCTCGCATTTTTTCAAGCAACATTTTTACAAAGCCCTTTCACGTATTTAATCATATTCATTTCTGAGGCTGTATGGGTGAAACTGTAAGGCTAAGAGAGATTTTGTGTTAGACCTGATGATACAGCCAGCAACTGGCAAACCAGGAATGTAAACATGAGGCCAACTTGAATTCCAGGGCTTTGTCCACCACACTACAGCTACATTGAGGATACTTTTTTTTTTTAACATCAGAATCTTCTGAATGCTTCAAAAGAAATTTTTAATTTCAGTTTTCATAATAAAATGAATTTCATAGTTTTAGCTTTTCATAAACTTTTAAGTTAAAGATTTCCACAAAACTGTCATATCTCATATTGATAGACATTTTTGATGGATTGTGGTATATGTATTTTTAACCAACATAGTTTCTTTGTACCTGACTTCCTCTTAGATCAGATTTCTTCAATTCCTGATTCTCATAGCTTGAAAAACAGTGTTGTTTGTGCTGTCTTTCCTTTATTTCAAATTATGCTGTAAAAACAGCTGATAGTCGCCAAAGACTTACTGTTTGAGGGAGAAAAACACCTACCACTTTTAAAGCATAGAAACTAAACTTGTTATTTAAATGGAAATGGAAATGGAAATATTTAGATAATTAGTCTAAAGATCATAATTGCTTTCATTATGATCTATAGACTGCCTTGGAAATAAGAGGGCCCTGGATCAAACATATCACAGCTTTTATTATATCTAGCTTTATGTATTATGTTGAGTTTTTCTATTGGTTTCGAAGATCTAATTTGGAATTTCTTTTAAATCCTCTGTGTGTTATCACTTCAGAAATATATCCTGGGTATACTCTTCTGTTGACTAGCTTTCCACAAGCTAGATTGTAGGATCCTAGAGTGTTTTAGCAAAAAAAAAAAAAGTTGTTAAAGGCCATTTATCCTGGCTTCCTTGATTAATCTGAGGAAATGGAAAGGTTAAATGATTTGACTGATGAGCGTCTAGCTAATAAGAGACTGAGCCTCCTTAGAGCCCAGGTTTTTTGACTCCAACTCTGCTCTTTATATGCCACTTGATCTCCTTAATGAATGACAAACAGAAACTTTGTAATTTTTTTCTTTGAGCCTATTCTACTTCTAGAAATCTCACATTATTTTTCTTTTCAACCACTGAGTGCTTCTTTTCTACCTATTTTTTTTTTACCCCAGCATGTGAAAGGGTAGAAAGAAGAAAAATAACCTTGTTCTTTTTAAGTTCATGTTTTATATTCATCTGCTCAGGCTGCCATAACAAAGTCCCATAGACTGGGTGGCCTAAACAACAGAAATTTATTTTCTCACAACTCTAGAGGATAAAAAGTCCAAGATCAAGGTCTGGCAGGGTTTGATTTCCGGTGAGGGCTCTCTTCTGGCTTTCAGATGACTGCCTTCTTGCTGTGTCATCACATAGCAGAGAGAGCATAAAAGCCACAGCGCTGTTGGATTGTGACCCTACCATTGTGACCTTATTTAACCTTAATTACATTCCAAAGACGCTATCTCCAGATATAGTCTGGAGTTAGGGAGTTACAACTTTAACATAGGAATTTGAGGGCAGCACAATTCAGTTTATAGTATGCTCTGTGTATCATAACCTTGTGATGTAATTTGCGTTCCTCACAGTTGGTGGCATGCCTGCCTCAGCATCCTTAATGTGATCAACCTTTGAGATCAAGGTATGACTGGTCTGGGGAGATGCAGGTTGATGCAAGCACAATTTTTTCCGCTACCTTTGACAAAGCACACATAACCTCATAGGATTGGTACCAACAGGTCTTTTGTTCAAAAAATCATAGTACACTATGTATGTGAACAATTGAAGATTATTTTTCCCATTTAAATCTTCATGGAAGACATTATCAGGTCATGGTTGAGTCCACATGTGCACATATTTTGGCATCAGAATTCCTGGTTTCTTGGCTCTTCCACTTAGTATCTGTGAACCTGGATAGGATTTAGTCACTGCCTCTCTTTCTCATCTGTGAAGTGGGTAGGATTATATCACAGCTATTGACAGTAAGGATTATATGAGATAGCGCCTGATAAATAGAAATTATTCAGTTAATGATAATTATTATCTTTTTTTGTTGTTGTTGCTTTTCCTGAACTTTGGAGCTGAAATGACTCTAGTTCATTTGTTCTCAGTATTTACCCTAAAGATTCCTCTCTTTGTCATTTATGGCCTTGGTGAGCTTTAATTAATTCTTTGTCTCATCTTGGTAGATGTATGCTTATAGAAGATTTTATCCAAGTCCTTTGTTTTT
>PVKP010031413.1:0-26992 GCA_004027715.1 Plecturocebus donacophilus | reverse complement strand
ATTGCATCTATTTGAATCTTCTCTCTTTTCTTTTTTATTAATCTCGCTAGTGATCTGTCTATTTTGTTGATCTTTTCAAAAACCAGCTCCTGGATTTATTGATTTTTTTGAAGGTTTTTTTGTGTCTCTGTCTCCTTCAGTTCTGCTCTGATCTTAGTTATTTCTTGTCTTCTGCTAGGTTTTGAGTTTTTTTTATCTTGTTCCTCTAGCTCTTTTAATTTGGATGATAGGGTGTCAATTTTAGATCTTTCCTTGCTTCTCATGTGGGCATTTATAGCTATAAATTTTCCTCTAGACACTGCTTTAAATGTGTCCCAGAGATTCTGGTATGTTGTGTCTTCATTCTCATTGGTTTCAAAGAACATCTTTATTTCTGCCTTCATTTCATTGTTAATCCAGTCAACATTCAAGAGCCAGTTGTTCAGTTTCCATGAAGTTGTGTGATTGTGAGTCAGTTTGTTAGTCCTAAGTTCTAATTTGATTGCTCTGTGGTCTGAGAGACTGTTTGTTATTATTTCTGTTCTTTTGAATGTGCTGAGGAGTGATTTACTTCCAATTATGTGGTCAATTTTAGAGTAGGTGTAATGTGGTGCTGAGAAGGATGTATATTTTGTGGATATGGGGTGTAAAGTTCTGTAGATGTCTATTAGGTTTGCTTGGTCCAGATCTGAGTTCAAGTCCTAGATATCCTTGTTAATTTTCTTTCTCATTGATCTGTCTAATATTGACAGTGGAGTGTTAAAGTCTCCCACTATTATTGTGTGAGAGTCTAAGTCTCTTTGTAGGTCATTAAGAACTTGCTTTATGTATCTGGGTGCTCCTGTATTGGGTGCATGTATATTTAGGATCGTTAGCTCTTCTTGTTGCATTGATCCTTTTACCATTATATAATGCTATTCTTTGTCTCTTTTGAACTTTGTTGGCTTAAAGTCTATTTTATCAGAGACTAGGATTGCAATTCCTGCTATTTTTTGCTCTCCATTTGCTTGGTAAATCTTCCTCCATCCCTTTATTTTTAGCCTATGTGTGTCCTTGCATGTGAGGTGGGTTTCCTGGATACAGCAGACTGATGGGTCTTGACTTTTTATCCAATTTGCCAGTCTGTGTCTTTTGATTGGGGCATTTAGCTTATTTACATTAAGGATTAATATTGTTATGTGTGAATTTGATCCTGCCATTTTGATGCTAGCTGGTTGTTTTGCCCATTAGTTGATGCAGTTTCTTCATTGTGTCAATGCTTTTTATCATTTGGTACATTTTTGGAGTGGCTGGCACTTATTCCTTTTCATGTTTAGTACTTCCTTCAGGAGCTCTTGTAAGACAGGTCTTGTAATGATGAAATCTCTCAGCAATTGTTTGTCCATAAAGGATTTTCTTTCTCCTTCACTTATGAAGCTTAGTTTGGTCGGATATGAAATTCTAGGTTGAAAGTTCTTTTCTCTAAGGATGTTGAATATTGGCCCCTATTCCCTTCTAGCTTGCAGAGTTTCTGCCAAGAGATCCGCTGTGAGTCTGATGGTCTTTCCTTTGTGGGTGACTGGATCTTTCTCTCTGGCTGCCCTTAGCATTTTTTCCTTCATTTCAACCCTGGTGAATCTGACTATTATGTGCCTTGGAGTTTCTCTTCTTAAGGAATATCTTCGTGGTGTTCTCTGTATTTCCTGGATTTGAATGTTGACCTGCCTTGTTAGGTTGGGGAAGTTCTCTTGGATAATATCCTGAAGAGTGTTTTCCAACTTGGATTCATTCTCCCCGTCACATTCAGGAACACCGGTCAAGCATAGTTTAGGTCTTTTCACATAATCCCATAGTTCTTGGAGGCTTTGTTCATTTCTTTTCACTCTTTTTTCTCTAATCTTGCCTTCTTGTTTTATTTCATTGATTTGATCTTCAATCTCTGATATCCTTTCTTCTGCCTGATCAATTTGGCTGTTGAAATTTGTGTATGCCTCGTGAAGTTCTCGTGCTGTGTTTTTCAGCTTCATCAAGTCATTTATGTTCTTCTCTAAGCTGGTTATTCTAGTTAGCATTTCGTCTAACCTTTTTTCAAGGCTCTTAGTTTCTTTGCATTGGGTTAGAATGTGGCCTTTTAACTCAGAGAATTTTGTTATTAGCCACCTTCTGAAGCCTGCTTCTGTCAATTTGTCACTCATTTTTTGTCTTGTTTTGTTCCCTTGATGGAGAGGAGTTGTGATCCCTGGAAGAGGAAGAGGTGTTCTGGTCTTTGAAGGTTTTATCCTTTTTGTGCTCGTTTTTTCCCATCTTCATGGATTTATCTCCCTTTGATCTTTGAAGTTGATCTTTGATTTTGGGAGAAATCTCTGAGTTGATGTCCTTTCTGTTGCAGTTGGAGCAGTATCTTTTTTGGCCTGTAGATTTGCTGCTGGGCTGCATCAGATTCAGTCAGGTTGCTGGGTGGGTGATCTTCCCCTGGGGTTTGTTTGCAGGTGAAATTAGGCCTGCCTTCCCAATGGCATCTTTCCTTCCCTGAGCTCGATCTTCCTGGTTGGGGTCAAACTGGTGTATTCATTGCCAAGCTCTCTGTTGCGTCGTCTTCAGTTTGAGTTTTGTGGGGAGTGGGGCTTGCCAGGCCTAATAATCTGTTTCCCTGCTTTCAACTCTGCCTCTTCCTGTGGGACGAGTTGTTCCATCCCAGTTGTTCCGTCCCACTGGCATTAGTCCAAACTTCCATCCTGGTCTGGCTGACAACTTACGGCACCAGGCAGGAGCCGTGGCTCAGATTTGCATTGACAACCCACAGCGCCCCTCAGTCTGGCGGGGCTCTCATGGACCCTGGGTTGCATGAGGGATGAGGTAAGCACAGGATCCAAATTGGAGCACCAAGTGGGTGAAGTCCCCCCTACTCTCCGAGCCGGCTGCATGTTCCAGGTGGGCACACACTCCGCCCTGTCTTGGTTCAGTCTCCCTGGGCGGCTCTCGCCTTGCTTTGGTTCCTTCCCTGGGCTACTTTCAGAGTCCTTCCAGTCCCCCCAAAATGAATCCAGCACCTCACTTGGAATTATGAAGTCTTCTAGCCCTCTGCGTCTCATTTGCTGGGAGCTGCATTCCGGTGTTGTCTCCTTTTGGCCATCTTGGCGCCGCCTCCTAACTCATACATTTTATCCAACAATCCTTGAAAAGTCTAACTATTCTTCTTTCCAAATTTCATCTGGCCTCCAAAGACTCTCACTCTGATTAGAGGATCATAGAAGTTTTTCTGGCTTTCTGGAATTAGAGTCAGCTCATACTCGTTACTCAACAGCCTTTAAAAAATCTAACAACTATTATTCTTTGCTCAGTTCAGTGTTACCTTATAAATGGTCATAGACCCCTTTGTAGAGAAATACGGAGAATGTTTATAGTTATTCATGTGACAATGCAGGGTCCTTTTTAAGGGCACTCACCCTGACTTTTAACCAATGACATCTGGGTCTACAAAATTACATAAATCTAGAAGCTGGATGAAGGACCTGGACTTTCCATTGTGATAGCTGATGCTCATATTCTTCTTATATTCTGATGGACCAGATCTTATGAAAATCTTTTGGTTGTTGTTGTACACACACACACACACACACACACACACACACAAATTAGTCAGTCAGCTGTCCATGTACCTCATTCCTCAAACCATGATTTATTATTTCTTAGCCATTGCCACAGATTCCTGCAGGTCAAGATAGCCTAATTACTACTATAGACTTCTGCCCATTTCAGTAATTGCAACCATCCTGCATCTGACAATTTAGTATCACCACATATACTCTTTCATTGAGAAATCCCATAACTTCACGGATACTAGGGAGTCTAGTTCCAAGCAGCATCTCCTGTTATTAACACTGACCTGGGAATGACAGACATCACCAAGATTTTCAGATTCTGATGTTCCCCTCACCAGTGAATTTTTTTTTTTACCAACTGAAGGGTATGTTCTCTCAGGGAACAAAGTCAGGTGATAGATTCTAGATATCATATAACAAATCCATGCTAACATCCCTGTCTTCATGAGCCTTCTCAAATTTTCATTAATACCAGGCCAAAGCAATTTCAGCATTTCTGTCTCATTTTCCTGTTTGCCTTTATTACATGCAGAATTCAAGGAAACCTCCCAGAAGAATATTAGGACCAACTCCAGGTGTCCTTACTAGGACACTGAGGCCAATTCAGGAGTGAGTACTCTCATGTCAATAAAATCTTCCCTAGTCAGCCTTATTTTATTTCCCCAATCAGTCAACACTCTCAAAATTCACCCCTACATGTGTTTCTCTGGTTTCTTTTAGTGCGTATAATAATCTAGGATGTGCAATTCCTGTAAACTCTTTTCTCCTGGAGAAAGAATTATATTTCCTGACTCAGGTGTTTTGAGACCTGACCCAAGTTACTGGCATGGGGACAATAAATGGTGATCTGATAGATCTTGAGGAGAGCAAGCATCATCTTGTGAGTTTCCTTCCTCATATAAAGGTCTTTAGGTCTTTTCAAGGTCTCTAGGCAAGAAGAGAATGTTCTGCTCTAGTAAGGAGAATGGAACTGCTTCTCCCAGTATTGAGGGTTCAGGAAAATCTGAGAGTTCAAGACTCCCAGACTTATCCACCCAAATGTCCATATCTCAAATTCAGTGTTCCACTGTTTGCTACCAGAGTGCTGACACAGAAGACCCAGAAAGGTTGTGGCTTCAATTCCCTTTGTAGCTGTGCCACTCTTACAATTTGATCCTGGGCATGACTTTCACCACATACTCTCCTGCAGCTGTAGGAAAGGGTGATTCCCTCAAATGCTGTTATGGGCCCTTGACTTTCATAATGCACATTGATTTTGGCTGACCTGAGCCATTAATTGTCTTTATATCAAGGCATCCAAAGCAATTAGTAAAATCCAGTCATTCTACAATATTAATAATTACCATCGTCATCATATTATATGAGTAACCCCTCACATTCCACCTCTACCTCTGCCCAACCAACCTCAAATGAGAATCTTAGCAATTGCATTCCACTGGTCACCACTCCATTTCTTTCAGCAATGGGGTCTTCATTGCCATCTTACTGGTGAGTTATTCAGGTCCCAAATCCTATCCTAATGGTCTGCTTTCTAGGGATAACTCTAACACTATCTTTCTTTCCCCTGAAAGGATAACATGATACATAGACATCAACGAAAGTAATGTATTTGAAAATGAGTTGTCAAGTAGTAGACGTGATGAATGAGGACAGTGACAGAGGGTGAGAGAGCCAATACAAGAATGTATCATCAAACTGTTGCTGTGAGCAACTGGTTCCAAATCACAGCAGACATTCTGTAAAGTCTTATTAAATGTGTATCACTACTGTCTACCCTAGGGTGAAAAGCAGAAAGCATTTATTCATCAGTTCCTCCCCACACTGGTCAAGGGCAAGCCCACAGAAGTTAGTCCCTTACACTTCCAATGTGCAACTTTTGAGTGCTGAATGGGTTCCCTCAATTATCAGAGAAACCTCAGGGAGCAGAAATTAAGAGGTTCACATGCAAGCTTAAGGCAGGCACACTTTCGACCTGCATCTGTGAACCTAGTGAAAGCCTGAGTGAAACTATTCCCAACAGTCGACCTACATCTGTGAACCTAGTGAAAGCCTGAGTGAAACTAGTCCCAACAGCAGTTACAAGAGTGAAAGATGAGGCCATGAACATCTGAATGTGACATATAAGACAGTCCAAAGGAGCACACAGAGAAATAGAGTATCAAGCATCAAGATTGTAACTAATAAAAGAGCATGAGTTAGAAAATGACTGTATATGGCCTAGTTATGCTTAAGACTACAGATTGTGCCTGAATAATACTAATTTCTAGCTAAAAGATATTATAATTATTTTTCATTAGAGTTTCTTAACACAACAAAATAGTGATATTTGTAATCCAAAACATTTAGTTTAGAAAATAATAAATACAACTTCAAATTTCTACTTTATTGACATATTTTAATAAAGTAATTCTGAGTTCTAAGATTTTCCAAATTTATTTGAATTTTTCATTCAATAAATCAGTAATGTTCCATATAGCCCTGTCAGTAAAACTATTTGGAGGCAAACACATTCACTTTGTGAATATTTATTTATAAATTAATACATTTATAGCAATTGGTCCACAATATTAGTTAAACTTTATTAAGTTTTAGATAAAAATAAAATGAAAATAAATTCTAACTTTTTCTTCTTGTATCCAATCATCTTCCAATCATCTACAGTATGTGAATACAAAAAATTTTAGACTAACATTACATAGGCACAGCCTAATAATTTGTTAATAATCAGATGAGTTTAGTCCACATTTTAGACATGCTAAAAATCACAATTTTGCATATATACAAAGAAAAATACATATTCATATTTTACTATTTCTCTAACTTGTTAGTGAATTCATATATGTATTACATTGATTATATATTAATAGACATATAGAAATTATGTGATTATCTGGGTTACAGAGTTATAGTCTAAAATAGCAACTTTAGACAGCACTGTGAAGTTTGGGGGAGGTCCCTTCAAGACCTATAAAAAAGCATAGAAAGAGGACTCAGAACCATCCCTCACCTGCTCCCAACCATGGCAACTCTGCTTTTATTTCTTTTACATATTGTGCTTCTCATAAGATTTTCCTAGAAAAAAAGATTCTGAGACATATATATATATATTATATATATAATATATATATATTATATATATATATTATATATTTATATTATATATATATTATTTATTATATATATAATATATATATTATATATATAATAATATATTATATTATTTATATTATATATATATATTATATATATATATATATAAAACCTATGATCTTATTCTGTCTAGTAGCAGATTCACAGAAAGTTGGGGAAAATGAGACAGAGGTCATTTAGATTTCACCAATTTTATATGCACTCATTTGTATATGTGTGATATATGTGTGTGCACGTAGCTTTCTGTAACTGCTGCTGTATCAGGATACAGAACTATTCCATCACCGTAAAGATTTCCTATGCTACCTCTTCATATCTACACTCACCCAGTGATATTTCGCTGTGGGTTTTGATTTGCATTCCCTAATGATGTACAAAATCTCTGTGATGTTGAGCATCTTTTCATGTGCTTATTCACCTTTTTCATATACCTTTTTCATGCCCCTTTAGTGAAACATCTGCTCATGTCTTTTGCTCGTTTTCTAATTGCATATTTTGCTGATTTTACTATTTTACTAGTGTTCTTTATATATTCTAGATAGCAGCTTTATGTCAGATATCTGGTTTGCAAATATTTTATCCTAGTCTTTCATTTGTCTCTTCCTCCTCTTATGGGGTCTTTCATAGAAAAAAAGTTTTTCCTTGTTTTATCAATTTTTGTGTTTTTGCATTTAGATAATAATCATAAAACCATGTTGTTAATTATATTATTTAGAAGCATAGCTAAATTGTTATGATTACTGATATCCTCAGTGGCCATTTACTTTTTTAATAAGGATTATTAAAGAATTATTTTGAAAACAATATCATGACCTATATCACCATCCATGTCCTCATGATATAATTGTAAATGGGCAGCTCTGCATATCCTAAGGAATGAGCATCTGCCTGTATTTTTAGAAACATTTAAATACTTGTAAAGATGACTGTATAACTTCCCAGTATTCTACTATGAATAATTATTACTCTTTTTCTTGGGGAAAACTTACAACAACAGCTAAAAGTGTGACTACTACATTCCACATATAAAACAATTATGAAAAATTTTAAGTAGTCAAAATGAAAGCAGTCAGGATGTGGACAAATGAGCAGAAGTCAGCAATGACTTTGGCAAACAAAATAACAATGACAACCACAAAAAACACAATGATATAACCACTAATTTTCTTACAACTACAATGAAATGATTCCTTCAGCGTCTTCCTCATTATCCACATAAGTGAAGAGAATGCCCCCTTCTGAAAATTAGAGGTAAAGAATCAAGCAACTGGAACTATTGTGTAACTGTATCTGATTCAGTTCTTCTCCTTAATCCAATCCCACAATGTGCTAAGTTTACACCCCATTTAACATTGCAGTTCTTGGCTGCAGCTATGCTGTCATTGTTGATAGAGTTCCCACACTGTTCTGTTTGCTATGAGAAAAGGCCACATAAGACTTGAAGTACAGTCTCCCCCTCTATAACCTCACTAGGGAGTTGGATAAACACCAAATATAAATCAAATTCCATATCATTCTGGGAAACACAAAAAGAAACACATAACGATTGAGAAACCTGCAACAATTGTGGAGAATATAAACATAAGAATCTTTGATGCTACACAGAGTGATTTAAGTACTAAAGTAGCCAGCTTACTTTGCCATTTCATTGACATATTAGATACATATTTATGATGAGAGCTAGTAGTATACATTGTTTTAAATTATGAGTCATGAGGTCAATTCATTTTATAAAAATGAATACAATAGTATAAGCACAGTGTAAACTCTCAATAAATATTATTCTTTTAATGACTATTATTTTGAAAAATGTATAACAATTCAATTGAGTATCAAAAATGCAGTGACATCCCTACCACAATTCAGCATAACAAACATTTGGATTCTATTAGCATAAGTTTTGTAGATTTATGCAGAGACTAAATGAATATTCACTCTTTGGACACAGTAAAATGTTCATCCAGCACTCCTTATACTGAAGCGCCAATAGGATTGAACTCCGTACCAGCGCTGTAAATAATTCTGCATGCCTCGGTGAGTAGGGATAAGAGGAGGCTGTAGAAGAGAGTAGTGCCAACCATACCATACAAGTCCTTGTAAATATCTGGATTTTAGTCTAAGCACAATGATAGCTCCTTGTAGGATTTTAAGCAATGGAGTAAACTTATTTGCATTTTCAAGTGATCACGTTTTCTGTTTTGCAGACAATGGGTTAGAGGAGGATAGGATTAGAAATAGAGAAACTTGAAGGCTAGTGAAGCAGTTCAGACAAGAGGAAATGATAACCTCTGACATCGGTAATTAAGATGTAAAGTGAACAGAATAGAGACACATTGTTGAGATAGCACTGACAAGTCTTGATAAATAAAATATGGGAGAGAGGAAACTCCTAGATTTCTGTCTTGAATGAGTGGGTGTGTGGAAGTACCATAAAGTGTGACAGAATAAGAATCCAGAAATAAGCCTTAAAAATTCTAACGTTGACCAGGTGCAGTGGATCACACCTGTGATCTCAACACTCTGAGGGGCCAAGACGGCCAGATCACCTGAGGTCAGGAGTTCAAGACTCACCTGGTCAACATTGTGAAACCCTGTCTCTACTAAAACTACAAAATTATCTGGGCATGGTGGTGGGCACCTGTAATCCCAGTTACTCGGGAGGCTGAGGCTGGAGAATCACTTGAACCCAAGAGGCAGAGGTTGCAGTGAGCTGACGTCACGCCATTGCACTCCAGCCTGGGTGACAGAGTAATACTATGCCTTTTTAAAAAAAAAAAAGAAAGAAAAAAAAGAAATTCTAACATTTAGAGGTTAACTAGGATAGATAGAGACAGTGAAAACCCTTGAGGGGAGGCTACAAATGTGAAAGAAAAACCAAGGAGAGAGAGGAAAAGTGCAGTGCTGTCATATATGTACATTTACAAACACACACACAGACACACACACACACAGGATTAGAAGATCTGATAAAAGGGAGGCAAAGTGGAAATAATTCCTCAGAAAAGACTGGCAAGTAAGGTGAGGAGAGAGATAATTTCAACCACTGGGAAATAATAGAATGAAGAGAGTGTGTCAGAGTGGTGTTTTAGGTGGGGATCCCAAAGCATGTTCAAATGCTGTTAGGAAAAATTCCCACAGCCAGCCAGAAGTTGAAGATACATGATTAAAGGGAATGACCCAGTGGAACAAGATCTAGAGAAGAATGAGTAAGAGCCCTAGATTGTATGTGGTAAGATAAGTCTTTGATAGAATGTGGCAGGAAGTCAACTTCTGAATAAATGGTAGCTTATAATATCTCTTTTATCGTTCATATTTGCATCATAGTACACAGCTCCTGACTTGTACATATTTGGATTGCAATAAAGACTTGCTGAACAAACAGTTCTGGCTGAAGATGAGGTCCTTAACTAAATCTACCAACAGCAAAACCTGCAGCTGTTGTAGATTTTACTTACACTATGCTAAACGCCGTCCTCTGAAACTCCAGCTAATGTGTGCTTTAAAAAAAAGAAAAACAAAAAACAAAACCCAAGTTGGTGATTGCCAAATGCCAGTAAAGAATGGAATTTTGAAAAATAAGGGTAGCGGGAAACCAGAGAAGCTCTGAGGCCAGTAGCGGTATCTTAATAAGAATCTTGGTGTTTGTGTATTTTCGATTTCTTGTCCACTAGGTGGTGGAACAGAGTCCCTCTCTAAACGACAGTTTTTCCTCACAGGTTCGTGTTTCTCTCACAACGCCTACACAGGTCTTTGCACTCCATAGAAATCCAAGAAATTCAATCTCTGGAAAACTGCCGCTTGGAAAAACAGAACGCTCGAATGACAAGTGTGGGGAAAGCTGGAAAGAGACGATGCGGAGTGCGGAAACACAAGGACCAGGGGAGCGAAACTACATTTCCCAGAAAGCCACGGGCTGGCCTACGACCATCGCGCTCCCCAAGCCCGCCGGAAGCCTCCGTCGCGCTCTTCAGTAACCGGTTCGCCGCCGTCCCTTTTTCTAAGGAACGTAGAGAAACCCAAGGAAGGAAAGGCATTTTAGTACAGCAGCGAAGGTTTAGCACCAGTGGCTTTTTCTGAGCCGTGGTTATTCCGACCTTCGCTGGTAAAGGAACTAGAAAACCCACGGCAGCCGGGCTGGCCCCAGGGGCCATGTGACCAGCCGGGGTCACGTGACTCCAGAGTCCGGCAGCTGAAGTCTGTTACCCCGGCAACTGGTGGACCTGCACAGACCTCTCCGGAAAGCTCGGAATTCAGAGGCAGTGGTAAGAGGTAAGATGTGAACGCTGGTTTCCCACCCACATCGCCATGGCCGAGGTCGTGCCTCAGACCCGATCCAAGGTCTTTAGTTTTCCGGGTCATTTCCCTTCTCCGTCCGGAGCCCGTGGCAAATGCGTCTTTGTCTTCCCGCCAACCTCCGAACCCGCGCTTTTGGGGACCGGGTTGCCGCCAGGCTTGAGAACCTTTTGGTGGAGTCCGCCTCTGACCAAGCTACTGAGGCCAAGACCTTAACCACACTTGCCTTGAACTGATCAAAAGTGCTAATGAGGGGAAGAGGTGTTATTCTGCACAATGGGACGGGTATTGTCCGGGTCTGCAAGCCCACCTCCCCTCCCCCATCTCTGCAGAAGAAAGCTGGGATTTGAGCTGCTCCAAGGAGTTCAGGAACTGGGGGTCGACCTAAGGTTGGGTTCATTAGATGTAACGGGGAAAGCTTTCCCTTGCAAGTCACTGAATTCTACTTGTGTTCAGCGCAGTTTTTGTCTCTTCCCTCGCTTCAAAAGAAACACAATTAGTACTGATTTGTGTACTGATTAAGTATTCTTTAAGTATTTTGAATATTCTAAGTAAATTCCATTTATGTATATTTTGAAATATCCCCGAATCTGGATACAGTCTGCATTACGAAACTATTAATATGTGCTGGTAAAATAACGGGCCGAGTGATAAGATAGCACAAACTCAGTTTTGTGCTTTGCTAGAAAGAAACAGTCCTTTGGATTTACTGACTTACAGTTTTTAAGATTCCCTGTGAAGACCTGGTTTGTGTTTGAGTGGTATTAACACATGTACACAAACGTAGATTTGGGAAATACTGTAGAGATGACTTTTAACAATTGGGTGTTAACAGATGAAAACAATTCTAAATGCTGAGTACAAGACACTCATTAACAATTGGATGTTAACAGATGAAAACAATTCTAAAGGCTGAGTACAAGACACACGTTAACAATTGGATGTTAACAGATGAAAACAATCCTGAACGCTGAGTACAAGACATCCTTGTCAGAGCTGCTTTTCCAAATCAGTTTGCTTAATGAATTATGAATCTCTTGACCAACTTTAAAAAAATTGTACATGTATACTATATAATAAAAAAAATTGTACATGTATACTAAATCGAAATAGAAATATCTTAAGTTTAGGTCTGGTTGTGCATAATGTGATGGCTTTCCTCAAAAGATGTTTATGTCTTGTTATTTAGTGCTTCCAGTGTTTGAGATACTTTAGAATGTTCACTCTGGGAGGTCAAAATTGTTGACTATGGCTGGCTATTCCCAAGAAGAGCTAGATGAAGAGTTTGAACAGTTTATGAAAGAGGTAAGTTTATATTTTTAAAAGCTGTATTGTAAATTTGTCTCAAAAAACTCATCCTTCAGTTCTCTCACCTCGAAGATACAGTTAGTCCATCACCAAACTCTCAACTCCCCTCATCCCTCTAGCTCTCTCCCTTATCTCTGCCACTGCTAGTTCAGTGCCATCATCTCAACTGAGCTATTGCAGCAGTTCCCAACTCATGACCCAGCATTCCTTTCACCGCACTGCAGTCAGACTCTGTGCCTCCCCAGTGAAAGACCCTATTGGTATCCCATCAAATGTAGGAAAAAGCCAAACTCCTTACCGTGCTTATAAAGCTTTTCATAGTTTTGCTCTTACATATGTCACTGCCTTCATATTTCTCTTTCACCCACATTATTTATTCCACAGTGGCCTTTATTCTCTCCCAGACATTTCAAGCTCATTTCACCTTAGGATCTTTGCACTCACGGTTCTCTCTGCCAGTATTCTTCACCTGGCTGGTGAAGATCTTACTTTAAATATTACTGCTTCAGAGAGGCTTCTTCTGTTTGTCAAGTTTTTACTGGTAACCACTAAGTCACTTCTTCATCTAGTATGTATTTAATTCTTTTTATAGCATTTAGCACATTAATTACTTTTCTTGTGTGGGTCTGTTTACTGCTTCCCATTATAAGATTGTATGGTCTGTAAAGTAATGACTCTATGTTCATTGCCATTATATATCTACATGTTCATTACTATATCTACAGTACTTAAATGTTTCAATGAGTAAATCAAATGGTATATCACATTCTCTGTACAGTCATGTACCTCATAAAGACGTTTTGTTTAGCAACAGACCACATGTATAACAATAGTTTCATAAGACTCTAAAGGGGCTGTCCTATAAAGGTGTACCTTTTAAATCTTTTGTACCATATGTTTACTGTAGCTTTTCTATGTTTAGATACAAATGCTTGCCATTGTGTTACAGTTGCCTGCAAGATTCAGTACAGTACATGCTGAACAGCCTTGCAGCCTAGGAACAATAGGCTATACCATATAGCCTAGGTGTGGAGTGGCCATACCATGTGGCCATCTAGTTTGTGTAAATACACTCCATGATGCTCCTATGATGAAATGCTATTTCTCAGAACATATCCCCATCATTAAGCAATGCCTAACTTTGAATAAATGGAGGGGCCTTGTAGAACTTTCAAGAGAGTCACATTTTAAGCTATTATACTTCAAATGTTCTTGTTTAAAAAGGGGAGTTTAATAGAAGAAAAAAACTTTAGTTTCATTATCTGTCTAATGGAAAAATAATGCCCTCTTTGTAGGATTGTTTGAAGGATTAAAAAAAGCATCTACCAGTTGCTAAGATGTAACAGGCACTTGGAGTAAGTTTCATTTACCATTTGAAAAGTTGATTTTTTAAATTTCAAATACAGGCATATTTTGAAAATTTAATTTATAGGAATGATTTTTATTGTAAAAGTTAGTAGAACAGTCCTTTTAGATGTTTTTATTCTTCCCTCATTTACCACCCTTCCAGCACACGCAGTCTCCAACACTCTCCTTCCCCCACTCTTCTGTCTCCATCTCTCTCCCTCTTATATACATCCTCCTTTGCAATGTTTATTTTTTTTTTTAACTATGAAAGTCATGATTTTAGAATCATGCTAACCTCTTTTCTCACTTTGGTAAGTTATTGTTCAAACAATTCAAAGGTATTGTTTATATATATTTATTTTTAGGAGAGTGGTGGTACCAGCTTTATACAAATAGCTTTATTGAGATGTAATTCACATGCCATTTAATTCATCCATTTTTATTGTGCAGTTCTGTGATTTCAGAATTATATAACCACCACCACAATCAATCTTAGAGAAAAAGAAATCCTGTATCTGTTAGCAGTTACTCCATCTCCTCATTCTCCCTTTCCTAGCTTTAGGAAACTACTAATCTACTTTCTGTCTCTAAATGTTTGCCTGTTACAGACATTTCATAGAAATGGAATTATACATCATGAGGCCCCTTGGGTCTAGCTTCTTGTACTTAGCATGATGTTTTTAAGGTTCATCTGTGTTTTAGTATGAATTAATACTTCATTTCTTTTTATAGCTGAGTAATATTTCATTGTGCACATGTACCACCTTTTGTTTTTCCACCTGTCAGTTGACAGACATCTGGGTTCTTTCCACTTTTTGGCAGTTATGAACAATGCTGCTGTGAACGATCATGTACAAGTTTTTGTGTCGATATGTTTTCGTCCCTCTAGTGTGTATGCCAAAGAGTGAAATTGCTGGATCATACAGTAGCTCTGTGTTTGCCAGACTGTTTTTTAAAATGGCTGTGCTATTTTACATTTTCACCAATAGTGTATTACTTTATCAAAGTTCCCATTTCTTTTTTTATTTTTAGATTGAGTCTTGCTCTTTTGCCCAGGCTGGAGTGTGCACTGGTACAATCTTGGCTCACTGTCACTTCTGCCTCAGCCTCCTAAGTAGCTGGGATTACAGGCACCTATCACCATGCCCAGCTAATTTTTTGTGCTTTTAGTAGAGACAAGATTTCACCATGTTGGCCAGGCCGATCCCAAACACCTGACCTCAAGTGATCCACCTGCCTTGGCCTCCTAAAATGCTGGGATGATAGATGTGAGCCACTGTGTCCAGCCCAGAGTTCCAGTTTATCCATATCCTTGCTAACAACTGTTATATCTGAGAATCAGCTTTTTTGTTTTGTTTTGTTTATTTTTTATTTTTTTTGAGACAGAAGCTCGCTCTGTCACCCAGGCTGGAGTGCAGTGGCAAGATATTGGCTCACTGTAACCTCCACCTCCCGGGTTCAAGCGATTCTCCTGCCTCTCAACCTCCTGCATACCTGGGATTATAGGCATGTGTCACCACGCCTGGCTAATTTTTAGATTTTTAGTAGAGACGGGGTTTCACCACGTTGGTAAGGCTGGTCTCAAACTCCTGACCTCATGATCCACCTGCCTCAGCCTCCCAAAGTGCTGGGATTACAGGTGTGAGCCACTGAGCCCAGCCTGTTTTGTTTTATTTTTAATGAATTATCTTTTTAAAAATAATGAAAGTGCTGGGAAGCACTGTAGAAGGTTGTTTAAAGTGAGAACACTTACCATGTATTAGACAGTAGGGTGAACAATCTTCATTTCTTTTTCTCTTCTTTGTCATGGCCCTACAAGATCTGTGATACTATGCCTATGTTACAGATAAGCAAACTGAAAAACTGGGAGGAGAGAGAAATGGAACACCTCAAAATGATACTGAAGTTTAGAGAGTAAGTGAAAAGTGATGCAGCTAACTAATTTCAGAAATTCAGATGGGATAGGCAATATTTTTCTTCCCTCCTCCTGTCTTCCTACCTGGTTGTTAGTGAAGACAATAAGTTCTTGTTTAACATTTAAAAATTGACATTCTTTAGGTCACTGGGGTATAGTGTTTTGTTTGGCAAGTGGAAGCGCTGTTATTTTAGAAGTTTAAAACGTCACTCAGATAACAATATTCTAGTAGGGGAACTACATAGTATGGGGGAAAGTGGCACAAGTTAGACATGGGTTTAAATGTCACTTTGTAACACTTACAGTAGCAGTCGCAACTTGGACAAGTTGCTTAACTTCTTAGAGCTTCAGTTTCCCCATGAGTAAATTTCTGCAGGGTCATTTAAAGATTAAGTGAGATAACCTGAGTGTAGATCCTGACATAGAGCAGGCATGTGGTAAATGTTGGTTTCTTTCCCAGAAAAAGTTATGTAGAATGAGATTGAAAAAGGATCAAGAGCAGAGTCCTGGAGAAGTCTCCTGTTAAATAAATGGGGCAAAAAAAAAAAGCTATTAAAATAGATGGGTGGGAGTAGCCACAGATGTGAAGAATAACCTGGAGGAAGTGATGCTACTGAAGTCAAGGTAGAGAGTTTCAAGAAGAGTTGATCACCAGGAGCAAATTCCATGATGTCATCAGGGAGGATAACTGACAGTGGTACTTGATTTGTGACATTTAGAGGGCCTTTGGTGCCTGGAGGAGAGCTGTTTTGGGTGGGAAGCAGATTATAAGGGGTTAAGCAGTGAACTCAAGAAGTTGGTATATCAAGGAAATGTGATAAGTAGAGTAAAAGAGAGGTAAGGATAAGGAATTTTGTTGTTTTGTTTTACTTTTTTTTTTTCCAAAGTTGAGTAGAATGTTCATTTTTTCATTCCACAATTTCGCCTGCTACTGTGCTGGGCACACTGTGCTGGGCACTGGAGATGCAGTGCTGAGCAGGTGTATAATGAGAGGGAAGGGAGGGGAGTAGAGAGAAAAGGGAGTGAGGATACAGAAATCAAGTGGGATAACCAAGGAAGGAAGAACCTAGAGAAGTTCCACTTGGAGTGGAGAAACTACTGTCTGAAAGACGAAAGAAGTGCCTTCACAGGTAAGTTTAGTAGTGAAGTGAGGTGGGTGGTGTTTGAAGGTTTTTATTTCTCAGTGAAAAGAGTGACCACGTAATTGGCTAAGGTGCTGGGGGGTGGTATTGAGGTTGGAGCATGGGATTTAGGATTGTAGTAAACTTTGGACTGGAAGAGTAGAAAAAAGCAAATAACCATTTATTAATCACTGAAAATAATGCTGATTTTTCTGGTCAGTTTCATCCTCCTCTTCACACCCTGAAACTCAGTTCTTCCTTATGTTGAAATTCTGTTTTTCTAGAGTGATGTTACGCAATTTTGTTCAACCATTATTTATTCTTAAACCTTACAGAATGTCTAGAAAATAGGATTGTGTCCTCTTGTTTTTTCTTTCCTGAAAAAATTTCTTGATCAAGTTTCATTTCTTTGTTGTTATTCTCCTGGTTTACTTGATTAATTATGAAATTGATGCTCAGAGATGTATGTCTGATTTTTAAGTTATTTTGGCCACATGTTTGTAGATATGAACTTATATATTAGTGAAACTGTTATTTATGTGACAGCTGAACTGTGAGCAAACTAATAGAAACATACTTAATGATGATTCTGAGATTCCTGAATTTACAGTGTATTTTCAAATTCAGTATCTTATATCTGATTCAGCTTTCAGATGATTCTTCTGAAAATTCAGACAAAACAGCTAGACAACCTAAAAAAGACACGAAGAAGAAAGATACAGTGCCTTGGTGGATAACTGAAGATGATTTTAAGGATAATGGTAAATGTTGCTGATTTTTTGTTTCAGATTATTTGACCACAAGGGGTCAGTCAAGACTTCTGGATTTTGTTACTTCACTATAAATATATAAAGAAAACAATACTAATAATGGGGATTTTTGAAGTTTGAATTGATTTTCATATAATCGGTATTTTATTATGTATTTATTATGTAATTGAGCTTCTGTGTTATAACATTATCAGCTTATTTTACATGGAGATAATTTATATTTACTCAAATTAAGGTGACAAGTAATTCAGGTATATTTATTATGTTTAATGATAAATTTATTTAAGTTGATTTAATAAGATATTGTATTCTGGCAGTTTATTAATGTCATTGCATTGGGAAGATTTTAACAAACCTGTAGACTTTGATATCACAGTTTGTTAATGACAGTAGTAAAAAAAAGAAACTTTGCTGCATATATATATGTATGTGTGTATATGTCTCATATATATGTATATGATATACCCAGGCTGAAGTACAGTAGCATAGTTATAGCATATTGTAACTTCAAACTCCTGGACTCAAGCAATCTTCCACCTCAGCTTTCTGAGTAGCTAGGACTACAGGTGCATGCCAATATGCCTGGCTAATTTTTTTATTTTTTTTAGAGATAAGGTCTCTCTCTGTACTACCCAGACTAAGCTCGAACTTGCATCAGGCAATCCTTCTATCTTGGCTTCCCAAAACACTGGGATTACAAGCATGAGCCACCACACCTGGCCTGATACATTTATTATATATGATAATGCCAGAGCTGTAAATAACCCAGACTGCTTCTATTTAAGTACCTACATTCAGACCATTTGTGGATCAGCGTTAAGCATAATTTTGTAAACTGATATAATTTCTGTATCTCTTCTCTAGGGAAAAAATTTACCTGTAGGCTTTGGTTTTATCTCCATAAAATTGATTGTGAATTCATGTAATAATTAAGGCTCTACATGATCTCATTGGAACCCTGCCTTCTTGTGTGCTCTAGCCATACTTAACATTCCTTATCTCCTGGAAACACCATAGACCTCCATGCCTCTGTGCATTATCTCATGCTTCCTTGCCATTAGAATGCCTTTCCTTTCATCTTTCTTGCCCAGTAAAACCTAGCATCAGCACTTTTTGCAGTCCTTCACTCTGTCTTCTAGCTCTCTTGTCACAATTAGTTTCCCCTTCATTTTGATGTCAGAACACCATAATAACACACATTGTGTTGATAGTTGTAACCTATAGGACAGCTCTTGAGGTTGGGAGCTTTGTGAGGGCAAGGCAGGAAGCACTTCTTTGTCTTGTATCCCCTGACCCTCAACATTATCAACATTAAGTGATAAATTTGTTTAATAAATGCATGTTAAAGTAGATTTGACACTTACTTCTCTGTTCTTTTTAATACTATAAAGAAATTCCTTATTGAAAAATTCACTGAGTTTTTTTTATAAATTTTTAGATTATGCAACATGCTCAAGTTTGTAGTGAAGAATTATGTTTTAGAATCTCTCCCCACTTTTAATGTTTGAAAAAGATATTATAAGATGAAGTACTATTGGAATTGTTGACAGAGATTTGGGACATAAAGCCTTTTGTCTAGAAGATAGTGACTCAGAGCAGATAGATATAAACCAATCCTACAGAAAAGAATAGCTCCTAGACCAAAAATACTCACGTGCAACCTAATGGTATTAATAATTTTTTGAAAAATGTATCAAAAAATAGATCTGATTAGTAAAAGAAGTAAAGAAGGATAGTCAAGAAGCAAACTTTGGCAATGTCAACTTAAACAGAGGGAGGTTTCCCTGCCCAGGGGACTAACCTGGTCCCTAATTCAGTCACAAACATTTACTGAGTTCATATTATGTTCTAAATACTAGGCACTAGTATAAAAAGGCAAGACATGATTCTTGTATCAAGAATGTAGAAGCTTGTGAGGGAGAATTCCACACCCCTTTTGAGAAGAGGAATGCATTACCAATCTTAAAAGAGAGGTACCATTAAACATTAACATTGAGCAACTTTTACGTTATAATCTTGCTTGTTTCCCGGTTGCCATAGGAATAAAATGTTCTGCTTAGAAGGTGAAACTCTCTCATCCTCTTGCTGGTTGTATTCTTTATTGTAAATAATTAAACTGGATCGTGGTTTCTGTTACATTAGTCTCTTGTGAGCTTGGTTAGTGTGAGCTGCAACCCCAAGTCCTGCTTTAGAGCCGGGTGAGACCCTGGACATGTTGCCACCATAGCACACCAACCTTGGCATGTACTTTTTCATTTGAAGCATCTACGGGTCTAGCTCTTGATTTTTTTACAACTGTGTGGAGGTTACTGTTTGATCCAGTAGACCTATTATTCACAGAAAGACATGAAATAAATTGATTCTTAGCCTTTTCCAAGAATACAGTAATTAGAAAATTGAAAACAGAATTCGTGACTTCTTAATAAGGCTTCCTTCTAACCAAAAGTTATATTTTTTCTAATCTTAATATTTATAGCATACATTTTCAGTCTTCTGGTTTTTGAAGAAAACAAAGAACAAAAGAACGTTAAAATGCAAAAATAAAATTAAACATTTTATATTATAATTATTTACCTTTTCCGTATATCAGTTTTTTACAACAAACATATACTACTAAAATAAGGAGATTTTGATACTGTATAACTTTACCAGTTTTTTCTAGTGCTTTTGGAATACCGAGCAAGACTCTATGCCTAGCCTATGAGGACAAGCATGGTCCAACCATTGACTTCCTTCTCTGGGCTTATTTCCTCTCAGGCTCACCCTCACCATCTGGATCCAGCCTCATTGGCCTTTTTGCATCAACGAATGTGGCCTGCCCTTCCCATTGTCACACTTCTGTACCTACCAATCCCCCTACCTGTACTGGTCTCACTGGCCTAGTTCACCTAGTTACTTCCTGCTCTTTCTTCACATCTTAGCAGAAATACTACTTTCTCACGGAAATATTCTTAGATTTTCCTGTCTTGGTATATCACCCCCATTAATCTCATTATAATTCCTTGAAAGCAGACTTGTAATTCACATTTAACTTGCTCTGTGAACACTGCTGCTTTTCTAGTAACCTCCAATGGTTACTTTTTCTTTGCCACATCTCTTGTTCCATTAGACTTGGAAAAGGAGTAGGTTATTATTCATGGCTATTTTCTAGACCTTTCTCCTTCCAGTCTCCTTATGAACCATGCCATCTGACCACCTACCTACTGTGTCTCTTTGCTGCAGTTATTTACTGAACTCTGGGTTATTCCTCCTCATTCCTCTTAAGATTTTAGCTGCTGTTTCACTGTGAGTCTCCAATTCTCTTCTCTAATTATTGGTGACTATATTAACCACATAGCTAATGCCTCTAATAACCAACTTCTAAGTTCCTTAAACTTCTTTACACCAAAAAATCTTGCCTACCACATCATAGCCACCTACTCCCTCTAATAGCTTCTTATTTCACTCATTATAAAAGCTAATGACCTTCAAGCTACTACCCACCCCAGTTCTGCACCCTGACTTTTTTGACCTCTCAACTTAGGCTACCTTTCCCTTGCTTATGCCAATATTACTACCCTGGCCTTCTTTCTCTTCACACATGCCTGGGCATTTTCTTGACTTAAAGGCTTTGTACTTCTTTCCTCCTCCTTAAACACTCTTCACCCATGTATTTTTGTGGATTGGGCCCTCACCCACACCAAGCCATAGCTCAAATGTTAACTTCTCAGTAAAGGCCCTCCTGACCACCCTGTTTAAAGTTGTAGTGCCCTCCATTCCTGCATTCTCTGTTCCTCTTTCTTGTTTTATTTTTGTTCTTGGCACTTAACTGTTTTCTAATGTACTATTTAATTGCAGTGTACTTATTTATTTTACTTATTGTCTGCCTGAACTCACATAAATGAGCAGGGATTTTTGTCTTTTATTCACTGATAAAGCCCCAGTATTTACAACAATGCCTGGTGTGTAGTAGGCATCCATAAATATTTGCTATTGACTCCTCCTGTTAGATTTTAACCCTCATGATGGTAAAGGCCTTCATTGTATAGCTGGCACTAACAATGTTCTAGGCACATAGTTTGTCAAAAAATTTGAATAAAATAAATAATACTCAGAACCTTTGCTACATAAACTTAATTTATACTTTTTTACCCAAGATTCATAGAACATTTTTGAAACTTTTTATTATAAAAAAATTCAAACATATACATAAGTACAATATACTCTCATATACCCATTGCCCATCTGTGACAATTGTTATTAACTCATGGCCAACCATGTTTCATCAATATCCTCTCTTATTCTCCACCTTCTGACCCTCAGGATTATTCTGAAACAAATCTCCCAACAGCATATCAGTTCTCTCCACATATATTTCAAAGTATCTCTGAAAATAAGTACTCTCTTTTAAAAATATAACCATAATATTATCTAAGAAATATCTATAACAATGTCTTAGTATTACCAAATATCTAATCAGTCATAAAACACTTTTAATATGCTTAATATTTATTAGCCTTACCGAAAATTTCAAATTCCTGAATGCTGTGAGAGACTATAATAGCCTCCCGTCTCCCAACAATGCACATATCCCGGCATGAGAACCTCTCATGTAGTGAGCCACTGATTCCATTGTTTTAGAAATAATGACTTTGAAAGATCTTTTAATATTTCCATCTATTTTTTGAAATGATATTTACACTAACAAAGGCTTCTGTCTAGCCCAATAGGTTTTTAATTGTACCTACTTTGCCCCCTTGTGTTTTGTTATACTAATTCATGTCACCTACAGTCTATTTCCAGTAGCATTAAGAGTTCACAACAAAAACCCTCTGAGAAATGTAAAGAACAGAGGGAATAAGGCAGAAGATACTATTTAAAGTGGCATGGTATACTGAATTAAGTACCTGGGCTTCAAAGTAATTTAAAAAATTTTGTCTCATGATGCAGATATTTGAAGTATTCTGTTTAATATGATCCAGTGCCACCAAATAGACGTAGAATCTTTCTTTTGTGAGTGTTGAGTCTGATGGATTTTTATTTAATAGAGCAGATTTATTTTGTAGCTACTGTGAACAAAATTAGCATAACTGTATTATTGTGTTGTCATAGTCGTCAAAACAGTTCTCCTAATATAAATCTTCGTTTGTATTAAATTCTGTTCCTAGGACTGCTTGGAACAAATGTGAGCTATTTGAAAACAAAGAAGACGTCTCAACCTGTTACGGAAATAGGAGAGGAGTCCGCTGAAAAGATTCAGTTTCTTAAGAGCAGTGGAACCTCTCTCTTAAGTACTGACAGCTTAGAAACAAATGGTAAAAAATGCAAGGGATATAAGTTGGTAAATTACTAATTACTATGCTTATATTCAGAATTACAAAAATTGACTTATAACCATCTTGAAGCCTTCTTTACTGAAGCATGTAGACAGATTTAATATCTTCCTAGAGGTTTAGAATCATTCTAAAGAAGCTTTAAACCTTACATATTATCAATAGGAAATCATATTTGATGAGTGAGAGAGTAAATGTTTGTAAAATTTTTAAAATTTACTACATAATGTGAATAAATGCATCATTCAAATCGATGTTTTCAAAATTCTCTGTATCACTAGAATATATTTGTGCTTTCCATTTAGAACTGATAGTTTCTGAGCTCAACCATAGTATTCTCGGAGTGGGATTGGACACATTAGAAGAACAAGAGGAGAAAGAACAATTTTTTGCCAGGCTTGAGAAAGGCTTGACATCTTCCATTGATTATTCAAGATTAAATAAGGAATTGGATTCTAATGACTCTATACATTTTAAAGCTGTACAAAGGTAAAGTACAGTGTAAACTATTAATGATTTTTATGTTTTCTGTATTTTTGGAAGGCTGATATATGCATGGTTTTAAATAGGTAAACAGGCAAAATTAAATCTTATTTTAAAAATCTATTATCTGTTCATTATTCTAGTTAGGGTTTTTCTTATGTATGAATAGAATATGTTTTCTTTGTATTTGAGAGCCCACGCTGCCTTCAGAATCTGAAATTTCATGCTATTGAGACTAATAGTACATTGCCAAGAAGTCCTTACTGGGAAAGTAATTTATTAAGTCATTTTCAGGAAAAAAAATAACAGAAAGGGAAATGGGAACCAAGGAGCAAAGACAGATTTGATCTTTGTCTTAACCTCTGTATGGTTGACCCTGATTGTTACTGGGAAACCCCATTTATTCTAGAAATCCCACTAGTTCACTGAGGTGGTCCTCTCTTAATTACACTAGACCATTGCCGTTCTCAAGACCTTTGAAACCTGAGGTCTTTAATGCCCTTGTTTAGTTATCCATGTAATTCTTAAAATTACGAGTATAAAGCAGATGTACAGTTTTATTTAGGATTTTGAGATCACAAAGGTATAATTAAGTTAAGGGTCAGGAGAATCATAATCTCTGGTTCTTAGAGTACCTAGTCTCTACAGGATGATTAGCTTTTTATGGACAGTGGATAAAGAAATAAATTTACTGTCATGAACTCTACGGGGTCTGAGATTTTTACTCTACTTGGCAAGCTAACAAGTTAGCCTTCCAGTTTTATGATGTTGATGATAACACAAGATTCCTGGGTCAGAATTAAAGAGCAAATGCAGTACCTGAATGTCAAGTTTGTTTGCATTGGTTCCCCATGCCCTATGAGTATGCTGAGGGCAAGACAAAGGACCTGTGCTGGATGTATGCATATACGCAGGGTTGTGTTACAGAGGAGAAACACTGTTACAGAAGAGGAACACTGAGCTTGGAAAATATATTGCTTTTATAGTAAGTGGAAAAAGTCTGCTCTTTGTCTGTTTAGAAATATTACCCAAATGGCATAGTGAATAATGGTCAGGGGCTTGCACTCTTGGCATATTCAGCAAGAATGTGCAAGGATACTGAGGGCCTATGGTCATTGCCTCTCCCAAGGGTGTCAGTACAGATTAAGCATGCTCAGGTTTGTGGGCCACAACTTTTTGCCACTTTGCAACATTTTTTATTTTATTTCTTAACATTTATTTATTTTATTTCTTAACAATATTCTTAACTATTGATATTTCTGCTCTAGAACAGGCTGGTCAAAGTACAGGATAGCATTGAGCAGGCAATATTAGTTGTTTGTTCCTATCATAATTATGATACTAGTTTTATGGTTTAATAATCTCACTAAAGAGGGTTGATAGACTGAAAAGGTAGAACTGATTCCTGGTTTGAGAGAAAGCAGTATATGAATTAATACATCAATATAATTAAATCATACTCAAGCTCCTTTGTCCCTTTGTTTAGGTTTTGGTTTAAGGCTCCTATTCAGCTTCCATTTCAGGATTAAATTGCTTAGTAGCATGTGAGTGCTGACCTTAGCATTTTTTTTTTCTGACTTTCATATGGACCTCACTGGTTCTCATAGCTTGTGTTCAATTTCTGATCTTTAGTGTAGAGGGATATCTAGGGTTATAAGATAAAATTTGTACATGTAAATGCACATAATAATAAAATTATGTGTATTTAAGAAATGGGGCATATTTTTCCTTTGTAATACTTTTACAGTTATAATTAATCATATGTTTTGAAGATGATGTATTTTCAAAAAATTTTCCTTAGAAGTTCCCGAATTTTTAACTTTTGATAGAACAAGAGTACTTGAGAGAGGACGTGTACAATTTTAGGTTTTTTTTTTTTTTTTTAAAGATACACAGAGTTGCATGAGGGTATATTTTTAACATGTAATGCTAAATTAAATATTTTTTCCAGTAATCAAGCCAATTTAGAACTAACTGATGACAAACATGAGAATGGATTGAAACATGAGGAACTGGCAGGTAATTTCATTGATTTTTAAATTTATAATATTTGAAAAGATAATATAGCTTTTAATAAAGACAGTGATAAGAGAAATATAATTAAAAGGAAAATCCTATTGTCATAGAAAGAGCTTTGAATAGAGTGAGTTTGCCTATGTTATAATCTGAGGTACTAATAAATTGTTAAAAGTGAACTGCCTCATATGTTGAAAGTGGGCAGTGGACCACTTGGGAAGAAAGAAAAAAGGACTTTTGTGCCAGGATTGTGGGAATCTGTGAAGACAGGACAAAGACCTCCAAAGTATGGTGGTGGAGAGGTGTGTCTTTTCCCACCTTTTGACTTTTAATGCATATGTGTTTTTATATTTAAAGTGTTTTTTTCATAGACTGCATATAGTTGGTTTTAGCATTTTTATCCAATCTGACAATCTCTGCCTTTTAATTCTTGTTTACAAGAATGCATTTATTGATATGGTTGTTCACTGTTTTGCCATTTGTTTTCTCTCTTCATCTTTTTGTTTTTGTTTATTTTGTCATGCCTTCTGTTGTATTATTTATGGTATTCCATTTTATTCTTTTGGCTTTATAGCTATACTTCTTTACTGTATTTTTTTTCTTAGTTGCCCCATGAGTTACAACGTATGTCTTTACTTTATTACAGTCTACTTTAAAATAACATTATATAGCTATATTTATATGAACTCTAACAGCAATAAACTTTCCTCAATTATTTTGCTATTTTTGTCAACATTTTTCTTCTACATTTCTTAATTACCCCACAGTGTATGATTATTGTTGTTAAGTGATCAATTATCATTTAAAAGTAATTTTGGGGAGAGATCCAAGATGGCCGACTAGCAACAGCTCAGGAAAGTAGGTCCCAGTGAAAGCGCAGAGAACGAGTGGACGCCGCACTTTCCGATGAGTTTTTGTTGCCCACAGACCGGGAGATTCTCGGCGAAGAAGCCACGCGGGTCGCCAGTGCGACTATTTTGGCCGGCGCGGCTCTTTTGCCGGCACCCAGCGCGGCGCTTCCCGGTGCGGAGTGTGCGGGACGGATGAGCTCGGCTGATCCCATCCCCACAAGGAAAACAGCAATTGGAAGCGCTGAGGACTGAGAGTTTCACAGCGGCCGCAGCGAACCCGGGAAGGTCTGGCTCAGAGTGGAACCGGCGTCCGCCAAAGGAAAACTAAGAAACAGAAAAACTTCATCACCGGGCGGAGAGAGATCCAAAATGGCCACGTGGCAGCAGCTCGGGATTGTGGCTCGCGGTGAGGGCGCAGAGAGCAAGTGGATGCCGCAAATGCAGATGAATATTTGATGCCCACGGACTGGGAGATTCCCGGCGAGGGAGCCACGCAGGTCTCCAGCGCGACTCTTTTGGCCGGCGTGACGCTTCTCGGTGCGGAGTGTGCGGGACTGGGTGGTGCCCTTTTGGTCGGGCTCGGCTGGTCCCATCCCCACAAGGAGAACAACGGTTGGGGGCGCTGAGGACTGAGAAGCACAGCTGAACCCGGGAAGGCCCAGCTCTCTGGGGAAGGAGCGCCCCCTGAAGGAAAACTAAGAAACAGAAAAAACTTCATCACCAACAAGCCGGACGTCCACTCAGAGACCCAATCTGAAAGTCGGCAATTACAAAGACGACAGGTGGATAAATCCACAAAAATGGGAAGAAACCAGTGCAAAAAGGCTGAGAACACCCGAAATCAGAATGCCTCTCCTCCTACAGGG
>PVKP010031412.1:0-26985 GCA_004027715.1 Plecturocebus donacophilus | reverse complement strand
AACCAAAGATATCTACAGACATTGCCAGATGTGCCTTAGAGGGCAAAATTTATTGTCATCTCTGGATCACATATCTGTGTATATATAATATGCATATGTATGTTTGTTATGATTACATGAGCATGAAGAAAAATATACAACAATTATATACATATTACATTGTTAACAGTTGTCTGTGGGGACAAAAATGTACAATGAACAGAGAGGGTCAGAAGGAGAGATGAAAAAGTAAGGAAAGCAAAAAAGCATAAAAACAAGAGATTTGTGTGCATTTATATAAATACTTCTATAAAAATTAAAAGTACAAAGCTTTGTTACTTGAAGGAGGAGGCATTACCAGAAGCCTTACTCATGGGAAAGCATTGGATGTCATTGTTTTTTATGTCTGGCACATTTCTTTCTTTTGGGACCTGTCACTCTCACAGCGCACTTGATTCTGATGGGACTGACAACCCTAGAATATCATCTGGGTTGCAAGAGTGGGCATTTGACCCAGGCCTTGAGCTTTGGTCTGAATGTTTGTGTCCTCTCCCAAATTCATATGTTGAATCCTAAACATCAAGGTGATATTAGGAGGTAGGGCCTTTCAGAGGTAATCAGGTTATGAGGGTAGACCCCTCATGACAGGGATTATAAAATTGGCTCCTTATAAAAGAGACCCTAGAGAACTGCCTTGCTCCTTCCACCACATGATGACACAGTGTGAAGGTGCTGTCCATGAAGAACCAGCCTTCACCAGATGTTGAATCTGCTGGCACCTTGATCTTTGACTTCTGAGCCTCCAGAATGGTGAGAAAGAAATTTCTGTAGCCTGAAAGCTACCCTAAGGTATTTTGTTCTAGCAGTCCGAACAGACTCAGACAACTTGCTAATCATGATATCCTATATTTCTCCCGAGTGATTAGGCTAAGGCCCAGATACTTACACAAGACTTTGAATCACAAGCTATGTGCTTGAACACGGTTGACAACCAAGACATAGGGAAAAAGACAGGAGGAGAGACAAAAGAGAGAGAGGAAGAGGGAGATCTGGTGCTTTCATTTGAGACGCTAGATGTAGCTGAGCCTGAAGTTAATTTAACCCTAAGACTTCCCAATTATTATGCAAACTAAACCACTAAAGTTATTCTCGTATTTTCTTTGCCTTGTATTAGTTGAGTCATGCTTCTTTCACTGTATTAGCCCAAAGATTCTAATACAATGTAATAATGAATTCATCAACAATAGGCATATTAAAGTTTTCGTTTTGAGGCAGTCTCACTCTGTCCCCTAGGCTGGAATGTGGTGGCACTGTCATGGCTCACTGCAGCATTGACCTCTGGAGCTCAATCAATCCTCCCATCTCAGCCTTCAAGTAACTGGGACTACAGGGAAAGGCCACCATGCCCAGCTAATTTTTGTATTTTTTTGGCAGAGATGGTGTTTCACCATTGTTGCCCAGGCTGGGCTCAAACTCCTAGGCTCAAGTGATCCAGCTACTTCGACCTCCCAAAATGCTGGGATTACAGATGTGAGCCACAGTGCCTGGCCAAGTTTTTTTTTTTGTTTTTTTTTTTTAACAGAGATTATGTAGAACATACTGTAGTATGGGAACAAATGGGATATTTTTATTTTATGGGTGATTGTATGATAGCTTTGGGAAATTTAATGAGGTAATTTTTTCTTTTCCATTCATAATTTTTATTTTTTAAAAGGCTCTCATCAAACTAGGATTTTTAAAAAATAATTTCAACTCTTATTTTAGATTCAGAGAATACCTGTGCAAGTTTGTTACACGGGTATACTGCGTCATGCTGAGGTTTGTACAATTGATCCCATCATCAAGGTAGTGAGCATAGGACTGAATAGGTAGTTTTTCTACTCTTTTCCCCCTCTCTCCCCGTCTGTTAGTCCCCAGTGTCTATTGTTACCATATTTACATCCTTGTCTACCCAATGTTTAGCTCCCACTTACCAATGAGAATATGTGAGATTTGGTTTTCTGTTCCTGTATTAATTCACTTAGAATGATGGCCTCCAACTGCATCCATGTTGCTGCAAAGGACATGAATTTTATTCTTTTGTATGGCTGTGTAGTATTCCATGGTCTCTATGTATAAAAGGTAAATTTCTAATGGACTTCTTCTGAGTTAATTAAAGTGATTTTGTAGGGATGGATCTAGGTTAGGGGAACAGCCTGCTTTTCATAACTAATGAAGCATCCCAAGGAAGGCTGGCACAGTGTTTTGGTCACGTTTTCTGTGCTGTGGTGGCCAGCAGATTCACACAGATGCAACCTGACAGAGTCTTGTCACAAGCCATGCCTCCTCCTGTGCTGAGGCTTCTGTGATAGCACAGCATAAGCCACTCAGACAAGTCCATCTGGCCCTCATGCACATACAACCAGAAAGTGTTTATAGGAATGAGAATACCCATAGATTCATCCTTGGCCAGTGGGATTGGCAACTGAAGGATAAAGGTTCTCTCCTTGGTGCTCTGGACAGACAGTTCTGAGATGCATCTCATAAGTCTCCTGGGAGCGTCCTAGGTAATCAAGTGCAAGTAGTCTAAAGTAGAAGCTGACTCAATAGTAAGATATTTGTGCATTGGCTTTTTATGTTTTCATGATCTCCTCATCCTCCCCCACATACACACATGCTAGTCTTTCTCTCCCATGTCTCTGGATCAGATCTTGTTATGGTCTGAATATTTGTGTCCTCCTAAAATTCATATGTTGAAATCCTAACTCCCAATATGTTAGTATTAGGAGATGGGGACTTCAGAAGGTAATTGTGTTATGAGACCAGAGCCCCCATGAATGGGGTTAGTGCCCTTATAAAAGAGGCCCCAGAGAGACCCTTAACCTTCTGCCCTGTGAGGACACAAGAAGAAGTTGGCTGTCTACAACTCAGAAGACATCCCTCACCAGAACTTGACCATGCTGGCACCATGATCTCAGGTTTCCAGCCTCCAGAACTATGAGAAGTAAATTTCCATTGTTTATAAGCCACCCAGTTTAGAGCAATTTGTTATAGCAACCTAACTGGACAAAGACAGGTCTCAAGTAAACCCTCTGCCCACAAGATTTTTCCTTAGGCGTTACTTTTGGAAAATCCCAGGCTAAGATATACAGATACCTGGACATTCTCTAATATCATTCTGTCATATCCCTGTACCATCTTTACAAACCCCCTACCCCTAATAATTTAACAGCATTTCATTATCACTGAAAAAGAAATCCATAGTATCACTTTTACTTTGACCTCTAACAGTAGAGGAATTAACTAGAAAGGGCAAAAGAGGTACCCTTTATAGAATTAGAGGTAAGGTCTTTGCCTATGGCACTGAGATTAACTGAGTGATGCAGTATTCTCCTGCCTGACTGCATTTCCACTGGAATGGTTTGTTCAAAAGGAAAATCCAAGTTCTGATAGGGAGCCTGGGGAAACGCCCACAGGAAACTTGAAAGCTTGCTCATGAGGAAATATGGTAATGGGCACGTTATTCTATTGATTTTTACTAAATATAAGAAGTCTTCCAACAGCTATATTTACTTTGACTGATACATTTGGAAATGAAATGTATGCTCCCCAGAAACTCCCTTCTCCTATGCTGAAACTGGTGTCTAAGGTCAATCTGATAAAAGCTTCCCTCTTACCTGAATAGCATGATTTCAGTCAAACGCTAAGTATCAATGATGGGTCTATGACTCATTATAGATGTGTCGCAGAAAGAGAAAGAGAAATTATAAGTTCCACTTTTGCCTTCTTTGGGGTTCCCATTATATGTGTTTATTCTCTGGACTCGATAAGGCAACCTCTGTACAGGAAGGTTGTAGGGTGAGGACAGATGGAGAATGGTAGGTAACAATATCCTTTTCCTTTCTTCTCTTTCTTCTTTAGTCCTACATACAGATGTATATGCTGGGAATGAGGATAGAGGGAGATTAATTGGCCTGCTCTGAATTTCTGAAGCTGCCAAATGAACTCAGAACTCCTTGGCCTTGCTGGAGATAATTGCAGTAGGTTTGTCTCATTATAATCCAGTCTCAAGATGGTACAAGTCTATAGATATCTTTTGCCTGTATCTATTTAATTATTCCTGGATGTTACAGAGTAGGTTTTGGTGCCTGCACAATATAGCAGTAAGGATAAATATGAATGGTATTGTTCATCTCAACGAAATCGAAATAGTGGTGCTTTTATGTTTTGGTTTTGTTTCTAATCCCAAATCACCATTCCATGGACATTATAATATAGTCTGTAAAAGCTTGAATTTCTCTATTTTCCTATTTTATAATTTCAGATCCGGTAAAAGTGTAAAATACCGAATGGATATAATGTATAGATTGGCTAGACTTAGAAGAGTTCATACAAGGATATGATAAATTTAAATTTCAAAAATACATTTTAGCATAGCACTCCTTAAGGAATATATGGGTGTAGCAATGTTAATAGCAAGTATAGTTTTCTTTTTGATTGAGTATTTATGTGTTTGGTTTCTATGATAAAAAAAATGATGAAAATAGTAAATTTGTATTTGATCCATGTATCATAAGTTATTTGCTCTGAAAGGGAGATGGGATAATGTGGAGGAAATAATTCTGAAAATTTTCTATTAAAAAAGCATGGTATATCTCTCTTTATATATAAAATTATCTGAAGAAAACATACTAAATTTAAAAGAAATATGATAATGCTACTACAGATCTTCTTGGAAAAATATAAATGCTATCAACAAAGTTGAAAGTATTTTTTTCTATGTTTTGCAAACCATCTGTAGGTAGGAAAACAAACTGTCCTGCTTAGAGCTGATTGAAACCATGATTAAAATGAGCAAAAATTACAAATATACTATGTGTTCGTACAGCTAATTTGGCTCTGCCTAAAAATTTAATTGAGAAATTGAATACAGATCCTGAAGCTAAATATTTGCATATGAATGCAAAATCTCAAAAGAATTAGCTTGTGAAAGAAATCCCACAATTTTCATGTCCAAAAAATTCATAGTAATGAGAAGTATTATCATGAAATAATCCCCTTAATTTAAAATAGAAAGCAATTCTTTCCCATGTGATTTCAAAGCTTTTGCCACCTTCTGGGATTCTGAAGGATTCACCATAAAAGGGTATTGGAAGCACCTACATATTTCCAACACAGATACTGCTGAGCAGAGAGCAAACAGAGAGAAAGAAGCAATGATTGATGTATTTTTAATAGATTCATATAGCTGTGGAGACAATGCACCCAATACTGGTTATCCAGCTTTGAAAATCCTACTCATTTTCAGAGTACCTGCCATTTTCCCAATGATCCCAGGTCATGCCAGTCAGAGTCACTCTCTTCCTTGCCTCCAACCCTTAGGGTGCCAACTTTTAGGACAACTTAATGAGGTTTGTGGGTTTTCAAAAACCATGTCAGGCAGGTTTTGTGGGTGGGATGGAAGCTGGGTCCTGGCACTAAACCTGACTGGGCAAAAGAGTGATAGACTGGGCTGTCAGAAGAGGTGTGACTACAGGGTATGGATAGCATTCAAGGGTATAGTGACCTCTGCTTCAGTTCAGACAAATGCTTACTCTCAGGATCCAAAGGTGGTAATCCCTGTTTTTTCTGGGAGATGAAGTTTTTCATGGGTGACCCTGGCTTTCACTGCTTGGAAGACCCAATTGGTAAGTACCTGGGAGCCTGTCCATAGGCAGTTGTGCCTCATCCAGTGATAGGACACTTGATTTAGTGAGTGTTATTAGTCCATTATCTGTTGCTTGTAAAAGAACACCTGAGACCAGGTGTGGTGGCTCGTGCCAGTAATTCCAGAACTTTGGGAGGCCGAGGCAGGTAGATCATCTGAGGTCAGGAATTCAAGACCAGCCTGACCAACATGATGAAACCCTATCTTTACTAAAAACACAAAAATTAGCCAGGTGTGGTGGTGCATGCCTGTAATCCCAACTACTTGGGAGGCTGAGGCAGGAAAATTGTTTGAACCCAGGAAGCAGAGGATGTAGTGAGCCAAGATCGTGCTAATGCACTCCAGTCTAGATGACAGAATGAGACTTATCTAAAAGAAAAAAACTGGGTGATTGACAAAGAAAAGGACTTTATTTTTTACAGTTATGGAGATTGAGAAGTCCCAGGTTGAGAGGCCACATCTGATGAGGGCTTTCTTGTTGATAGAGGCTCTCTGAAGGGTTCTGAAGTGGTACAGGGTATCACATGGCAAGAAAGCTTAGCATGTTAGCTCAGGTCTCCCCTTCCTCTTCTTATAAAGCTACCAGTCCCACTCCTATAGTAACCCATCAATATATTAACCCATTAATTCAATAATTTATTAATCCATGAATGGATTAATCCATTCCTAAGGTCAGAGTCCTCATGATTCAATCACTTCTTAAAGACCTTGCCTCTCAATACTACCACATTAAGGATTAAGATTCAAGATGAGTTTTGGAGGGGACAAACATTCAAACTCTAGCAGTAAGTATTGTGAGGCAAGACAAGAATAGGCTCTGGCTTTTGAAGAGGAGGTATGAACCAGACAGACTACTGGAAGAGGGATTACAAATGGAGAGGAAAGCAAAGCAGAACCATAACGCTACTTCTGGGGAACACAGAGGCTAGGGCAAAGGAATAACTCTGGCTGGGAACCCAGTTGCCAGCAATTACATATCAATGGGGAAGATGAGTGACCTGCCACAGAGAGAACGCAGGAGTCCAGTGGTCTGTACTCGCCAGATAACATCAGAGACCTCACAGACGCAATTGAGGACCCTTCAGAGACCACATTCCAGATCAGCCTCATAAGTCAGGTGCCTATGTATTTCCTGTCTAAACCTGGATTGCTCTGGGAAGTGGGACAGGGATGTTTAATTCACAAACCAGTGCGAAAAAACTGTCAGCGATGTGGGAAACACAGAGGTATTCCATTCATATACTTCATGTCTACCCCACGTTAAAGCTTTTCACATGTCTCATTCAGAAGATGGTTAGGTCTGAGAGAGGAGGAAGAGAAGGAGTACTGCTGTCTAATTCATGCGTGCATCCACAGCATCTACTGTGGTAGGTACTATAAGCACAGGAGGCCTCAAAAGATACTCAGCGGCAGATTTAATTTTGAGTGGAGTTCTACAGATTCTTTGTATCAGCCAACCAGTTGGGATCACAGGCATTAAGATTGAGGGGCAGGAAAAAGGGAGTGAAATACATCTAGAAGCTTTGAAGAAGCACCTCATTCCACCTAATGGAGCACTTATGAGACCATTAATTTTACCACCTCTTGCAGTCACTTGGGTCTACAACATTCCAGTGTCTAAGAGTACTATTCTTATGTGAACAACCACTGCACAGCAATAGCAACTAACACATATTTCTTACATCAATACATGTTGACACTGTGCCAAGCTCTGGGGGTACATAAGTGAAAAAGACAACAAGATTCTGTCCTTGAGGAGCTTAATTTAATGGAAGAAATAAAAATTTTTGTGATGACACATGTGAAAAGGGCTATAAGAAAAAAAAATGAAAGTCATATGGAAACATGTAATAGGACTTTTTCTGAAGCTGTGTGTGGTGGCTTAGCCCAAACAGGAGCAGTTCATAAGTGCTGAGAAGTACTTTGGGAAACCAAGGCAAGTGGATTGCTTGAGCTCAGGAGTTCGAGACCAGCCTGGGCAACATAGAGAAACCCTGTCTCTACAAAAACACACACACACACAAAAATTTGTGGGGTACGCTGGCACATCCTTGTAGTCCCAACTACTTGCAGAGCTGAGGGAGGAGGATTGCTTGAGCCCAGGAGGTCAAGGCTGCAGTGAGCTGAGATGAAGCTACTACACTGCACTCCAGCCTGGATGACAGAGGGAGATAGACAGTGACACATCTATCTATGAGATTCGGTCTCAAAAAAGGCAGAGGCTGAGAAGTTAAAGCCCCCAAGGGCAATCTTCTGGAGAAAGGCACTAGCCTCACCTTCCACAGGAAAGATAGTTCTGAGCCTTATTCTATGTGGTTTCTCAGAGGGTCAGTTTTAGGATTGCTAAGACTGATCATCAATTACTTAACAGTGGTCTTCAATGACTCCTTAATGTGCCCTTTTTTAGATTCTCTTTCCTCTATATCTCACTGCTTGTTATACTTGGAATACTTATATTCCCACAAAATTCATATGTAGAAGTCCTAATCCCCAGATGATGGTATTTGGAGTGGGGCCTTCACGAGGTAATTGGGTCATAAAGGTGGAGCCCTCATGAATGGAATTAGTGTCCTCATAAAAGAAGCCTTCGAGAGTTTCCTTGCCCATTCCACCATTTAAGGGCACAGTGGTGAGAACACAACTATCCATGAAGGAAGAGGGCCCTCACCAGACATCAAACCTGCAGCACCTTTTATCTTGGACTTCCCAGCCTCCAGAACTAAATTTCTATTGTTTGTAAGCCACTCAGTCTGTGGTAATTTGCTATAGCAACCTGAATGGACTAGAACACGGCTCATTTTCTTCCTCTGCCCCCTGGGATAAAACTGTCAGATAAAATATAGGACATTCAGTTAAATGTCTAAAAATATCTCTCAAATGGTATATACTTACGATAAAAAAATATTCATTGTTTATCTGTAAAGAAAATTTAACTGGGTATTCTGGATTTTTATTTGCTAAACGTGGAAACCTTAACAACAGAAAACTTCCCAAATAAATTACCCTTCTCTCAAGTCCTTGTTTGGGGCTCTGTTTTGAGGAAAATATAAACTAAGATGAGAATTGACATCCAAAGAAAGGTCAGCAGAAGAAACACGGTGACCAGGCAGGAAGCTGGAAGCACAAAAGAGTGATGTCTGAAAAGGAAATGGAGACTGTTTTAGAAAGGCATTCTTATCATGTCAGGAATTGTCAGATGATGCCAGGTACTGCCAAAGTGCTAAATGCTTTTTATTGATTATCTCATTTTCTCTCACATAACCCTGTAAGGTATGTAATATTCTTACTTTCCTCTTAAGATGAGAGAGCCAAAGTCTACAGAGGTTAATTAACTTGGCCAAGCAATGTAGTTGTACAGGAGGGAAAAACCATTCTGGTCCTCCAAATCTAAATCTGTCTCCCTCTGCTGTGCTCATGCTTGACCCCAAAGCCTTTATTAAGGTCTTATCCTTCCAGCACTTTATTCACAGTACTAGGCACTTAACTCAGGGAAATATGGAGACAACATGCCTTGCAATTAAGAACACAGTTAAGAATAACCAACCTCAGAATAGTCAGCCACATACCACATACTATTTGGAAAGAGGCCATTTTTTTGTTTCTTTATTTACTTGTTTTAAGACTTCATTGGGGCCGGCCAAGGTGGCTCATACCAGTAATCCCAGCACTTTGGGAGGCTGAGGTGGGTGGATTACCTGATGTTAGGAGTTCGAGACCAGCCTGGCCAACATGGTGAAACCCATCACTACTAAAAATAAAAAATTAGCTGATCATAGTGGCTGGCACCTGTAATCTCAGCTACTTGGGAGGCTGAGGTGGGAGAATCACTTGAACTCGAGAGGTAGAAGTTACAGTGAGCCAAGATCATGTCACTGCACTCCAGCCTGGACAACTAAGACTCTGTCTCAAAAAAAAAAAAAAAAAAGACTTCACTGGAAAATTTCAAATATATGCAAAAGTAGAGAAAATGGCATAAGCCGCATGTCACCACCACTCAACTTTAAAAACTGTCATAATTCTGTCATTCTTGTCTCTACCCTTTCTAAAATATTTTAAAACAAATCCTAGTCAACATATTATTTCACATGTACGTATTTCTGCAACTTGTAAATGTTACCTTATATGAGAAAAGGTCTTTGCAGATGTGATTAACTTAAAGACCTTAAGACAGGGGTATTATCCTGGATTATCCACATGGGCCCTAAAAGCAATCACAAGTTTCCTTATGAGAGGGAGGCAAAGGTAGATTCGACACAGAAAGTTATGTGACAATGGAAGCAGAGAGATTTGAAGATGCCACACTGCTGGTCTTGAAGATAGGGAAAGTGGACCATGAGGCAAGGTATACAGCTTTAGAAGCTGGAAAAAGCAAGAAAACAGATTATCCCTGTATTAGTCCGTTCCCATGCTGCTAATAAAAACATACCCGAGACTGGGTAATTTATAAAGGAAAGAGGTTAAATTGACACCCAGTTCAGCAGGACCGGGGAGGCCTCAGAAAACTTACCATCATGGAGGAAGAGGAAGCAAATACATACTTCTTTACATGGCAGCAGCAAGAAATGCAGAGTGAAGTTGGGGAAAGCCCCTTATACAACCATAAATCACGTGAGAACTAACTCACTATCACAAGAACAGCATGGAGGTAATTGCCCCCATGATTCAATTACTTCCCACTGGGTCCTTCCTAAGACACATGGGGATGAGGAGAACTACAGTTCAAGATGAGATTTGAGTGGGACAGAGCCAGACCATATCAATCCCGTAGAGCCTCCAGAAGGAGTGTGGTCCTGCTGAAATCCTGGTTTCATTTTCATCACCCCAAAAGGAAAACTCACACCCTTAATCTTGATTTTTGTCAAATAAACAATGCAAGGGTTAATCATGGAAGTCTAGTTTATATTTCTGTCCCTTCCATCCTTTTCTTTCTCCTTTTAAAAAAGTTTTTGTTTAACCTTTGTTTTTTATTATAAACAAATATGTGTAGATAATCTTACAATATTTTGTTAGTTGGTTAGTAGAATATCATATGTATTTTTTATACCTTGCTTTTTTCCACTTGATAATATATCCTGAAAATGATTCCAAAGCAATATTTACAGATACCTCACATTTCTTTTCAGAGCTGCACTGTTCTCTGTTGTGTGGGTGTACCTTAGTCTATTCAATCAGTCTCCTAATTATGGACATTTGGGTGTTTCTAGTCTTTTGTCATTATGAATAGAGCTGCAATGAATAGTCTTGTGCATATGTCTTTTCATATTTTTGCTATTGTATACCTGACATAAATTATCAGAATTGGGATTGCTGAGGAAAACAGGACTAGTTAAAAAACGTAAAACTAACATGGTTATCAAAGTTAATTTTTTAACATACATACTCAATTTCCTTTTGAGATCTTACAGAAAGGCTGTTTATGCATAAATAATCAGTATCTAAATAGATAGCATTTTAATACCAGTTTCAAGTCACAGGCAAATGTGGGCTCACATTATTTTCTGTCAAAACAAGGTTATATTCATTAGAATGATGCTGCCTTGCTCCAAGAATGGCCTATAACATAGGCTATGAGTATTGAAGGACATTGTAGATTTAGTTTGACTATTTTTTTCTGGAAAAGAGAGAATGTCCTGGAATGAAGGGTCAATCTTATGTTCTAATAGCATTTTTATCATCCCCATAAGTAGCACTTAAATGAAATATGAGCTTTCTTCATTTCTGATCTAGTCTTATGGACACTCAACTTGCTAGCCTGCCTCTTCACACTATTTCTTTTCTAGAAATGGAAAACATCTCATTCCTTTAAAACTCTCAGATTCACAGCAATGCAAGACACTGTGATGACAACAAAAGTACAAAATCATGTATTATTCAGGTGACATTCAAAGGGACACTCCAGCGAAAATAATTCTACCAGCCCACAAATTAGTGGAACAAATTCACCTTTGAGCAACATGCATACTTAGTAGCTTCTCTGTGAACATTTTATTCTTATTCCTTACCTTTATCAACAATAGCTGGGAGCTCTTTCAAATCGCATTGTTAATTCTTACTCTCTCCCTATAAAGGTTTGGCAGGTGAAAATTATAATACTGAAATATTCCAAATGGAGACAGACAATTGCCCACTATGTCTACCACTCAAGACAGATTAGATTTCAACTTCGTTGTAATGATTAAACTCAATGCCAAAGCTTACGAAAGAAGAAAAAAATCCTCTCACATTTGTTTTCTTCACCTACCCCCACAAAGCTGATATTAACCATTGAATGATATTAACCATTGAATGGTTAATAGCTTTCCATGTTATCCTAGGCAACAGTAGTTAGTGATTAGCCATCTTTTTAACATTTAAATGCTGATAGAATGTAAGCGATCTTACCAGTATAATTGTTTTTTTTTAAATTTACTTTTATGCCAACACTTTGTCCTGAATTATTTTATTCAAAGCATGCTACCTAGAAGTCATAAAGTTCTGTGATTAAAAGAAAGGGCTTGGAGTCTGACCAACAATGGTTGGAATTTAACCCTATCAATACATATGAGTCCCTGCCAAATTACCCAAACTCTCTGTCATTTCATAAATCAAAGGTAATTGTGCCTACCTCACAGAATCAAATGATATAATTCAAGATTGAGTTATGTAAATGAACGTAAAAGTCTTAACTCTTGGGATCATCATACTTGATAAGCACTCAATGTGTAAGAATGTTTCACATTGTTATTAATATTTTTAATATGAAGACCTGAGAGTTAAAGTAATTTAAAGAACATAGTTATTCCCCACCACTGTGTAGTGAAAAATAAACCTTACCCAAAGAGAGGACTGGCCTTTGTTCTTGGCTATTGGAAGGTAATATCTAGGCCCTTGGAATGTCAGACCCAATAAGAATGTCTTTGCTTATCTGAGAACCTTGGTCACAGATAGTTTAATGTTGGGACCATATGATATCAGTTCTACCTCTGGAGGAACTCAAAAACAAAAGGTCATCCATATGGGCAACATGTGATCAAGCCCCAATAAAAACCTTGGACACCAAAGCTTAGATGAGCTTCCCTGGTTGGTAATTTTCCCATACATATTGTCACCATTGACACAGGCAAAGTAATGCTGTTCATGACTTCATGGGGAAAGGACAATGAAAGCTCTACATTTGGTACTTTTCCTGCTTTCTGCCCTATGTGCGTCCTCCTTTGGTTGAATTTAATCCGTATCCATTTCTTGCAATAAACCGTAATCATGAGTTCAGCAGCTTTTGATGAGTTCTGAGTCATTCTAGTAAATTACTGAATACGAGAGTGGTTTTGGGAACCCCGTAAATTTGTAATTAGTGTCAGAAGTGAGGGTAGTTGGGTGTGGACTGTGCTCCCTCTAACTTCAATAGGCTAAAACTTCTGAATTTTAATTGTGCTCTTACAAATTATATGCTTAAAATCTCTGAAACTTGGTCTCCTTGTGGGTACAAGGGTGACACTGGTCTGGAGGACTGGTGATGTGCCTTTGCTCTATATCCTATACTCTGCCCTTTGTATAATATGTCTAGTTCCTTGAGCTATGGGCAAACCACTTCTTTCCCATGGCATCAGCAGAGCCAGTCAGCATATAATCCAGTCATTTAAGTTTTCTTTTCTACAAAAATGTAACTTTTTAAAAGAAAATTAGTATATATTCATAATGTACTATAATAACTTCTATTTGAAAAATGGATAAAAAAGAAAAATTGAGAAAGAGATTACAAACAGAGATACAAGTTAAGAAGCTTCTTGATTACTCTTCTGATATTACTTATCCCATTCAGACTTCTTACCTGAGAAGTCTTTTTTCTTGTCTTCCATTTTAGAATATCAAAATCCTAGGCTTTGACCTCTCCAAAGTTTCTAGAAGGCTAACTTTGCATACAGTGCTCATATTTCATCTCATTCAGAAACTCTTCCATCAAAAATTTTGACCTCAACAAGGGATCTTTCTGAGGTAAGATTTTCATTTTTCTCTTTTTATTTCCAGTTAATTATGAAGCTAGGTCCAATGTACTTGTCCGCAAAATACTTTCTTTTTCTCCACATAGAATTTTTTTCTTATCCTCTAATGAAAGATTATACTTGGCTTTCTATATTTTAATATCCTGGACTCTGTTAAGAAACAAGTAACATCTTCACAGCAAAATGAATCTAATTAAGCCACAATTCTCTAAGGGGAGGAGGGTGCTACATACACTGAGTCCACATATTCATAAGTACAAAATGCCTGGAGGGATTGCTGGACTGAATGAAAATGCTAACTGGATTCATTGCTTATGATGCTTTATTGTAGATGAAACTCTACTGAAAACGGTATACAATTTATTAAGTACACATACACACCCCAAATCAAAACAGAGGTTTGCACATGGGCCACACATTAGAATCACCTGGGGAGTTTCTAAACAACATGGGGGCCAGGATCCTCTCTCCCAAAGATTCTGTTTCAATTGACCTGGGTTGGGGCCCAGCCTTCGGCATTTCTTTAAGCTCCCAGGATAACTCCCAGGATAAGTGCAGCTAGGGGTAGAAATCATTGCTATAAAGTACATACAGTGCGTTTGAAGTCAGTCTCTGTCTCCTTCTAAGCTAAGAACTTTGTGAGGGCTTATTTCATAGAGCTAAGACCAGGCAAAAAGCTAGTCTGAATATTTTTTCTATGCATCTAATCACTGAAAGTTCTTAAGCTTCTCCTTATTGACCCTTGAAATCACTGACCAACAGGAGTTTGAGACCAGCCTGACCAACATGGAGAAACTCCGTCTCTACTAAAACTACAAAATTAGCCAGGCATGATGGCACAGGCCTGTAATCCTAGCTACTTAGGAGGCTGAGGTAGGAGAATCGCTTGAACCGAAGAGGCGGAGGTTGCGGTGAGCCAAGATAGCACCATTGCACTCCAGTCTGGGCAACAAGAGCAAAACTCTGTCAAAAGAAAGAAGGAGAGAGAGAGAGAGAGAGAGAGAGAGAGAGAGAGCGAGCGAGCGCTATGCACTTGCATCTGCATTCTGTGAGTACTTGTGTTCGTGAGCATGGTGGCTAAGGGTCTCTAAGCACACCACAACAAGTGGAAAGATTTTAAAGCTTCTTTCAGGGAGAGGCATCTTCCTCGTTGAGTCAGAACATAAAATAGGTCTTATGCTAATCTTCACCACTAATTTTTATGGCTAAAACAATTCAAATCCTTCCCCCACCACAAGCTTGAAACATTAATGCTTAATCTCTTCAGCTCCAAAATATGGAACTTTCGTGCACTCTACATCAGAAAAAATGTTGGAGAGAAAGTGGGGGCGTTGTCAGAAACTGATCCTTGCATGCATATAAAAAAGCTCCTCTTTTTCCAATTAAGAAAATGTTTCCTTAGCAACTGTACACCTATATTACTCATTCCTCCTCCTTTGAAGTTTGTATTTGTCTTCAGTCTTTCCTCTCTATATTAAAACAAAATTCATTCTTCTTCACATTAAGTAGTCATGACTTGATTTCCACTCATAGAATTTCCCATCCCAAACTCTGAAGAAGTCTAAAGTTTGATAATCCAACTCTTTGTACTTGACATTTTTGTGCTGTCTTCAGTAATTCACTGAGTGATGGAGACTCTATGGTCCCTATTTGTTTGCTGCTTCTGATTGCTGCATTTGGGTTTTGCCTCTATTGATCCTTAGCTTTCCCAATGGACTTTGCTCTCTCTATCCTTCTGGCTCTTGGTGTACGGGGCTGTTTCTGTCAGAAAATTATGCTGCTGCTGTGGTCTCCCAGAACCCAAGGTGAACCCTCTAGCTTGGCTGCCATCCTAGAACAGACAGCCTTCCATTCCAGGGTTAGAATTGGGAAAAAGATTACAACCAGTGAGAACACATTCCTCTGCTGCTGACATCCATAGAGGTTTATGTGAAACTGACATCACCCTGGCTCCAGGGGTGGTCATGAGACTCAGGACCAAGCCAGACAGCCCAAAGAGTAAAGTGGTTTATATTTGGGAATGGGGCAAGACTACCCAGGTTCTTCTCTCTGCTTTACCACTTATTAGCTCTGGGACATCATCTTTATATGTCTCACCTCATTCTTCAGTAAAATAGACACGATAATAATAACTATCACATGGGTAAAGTGCTTAAAATCATGTTTGCCACACATTAAGTGCTTGATAGTTTTCTTTCTTTCCCGCCCCCCCGCCCCCCACCCAGGGACATGCACAGTGCTTTCTTCAGAGATGAGCTAAACACCAAGTTGAGCCAGTGAGAATGAGAAATCAGACTTCTGTGAAGGCTTTTGGAGAAGACTCTGTCTCTCTTTCCCGCTGACCTTAAATTAAGAAAATGTGGGTCTGAAGACTACATTTTGGCCTCCTATGAGAGCCCGAGCGTAAAGCCAACATAAAGAACAGATCAAAAAGATATCAGAGTAACAGCTCCTGGTGACATGGCTCCTGCTCTTGGGTTCACCAGTTAGCTGAGGCTGAAGCCAAATTGATCCTTGCGCTTTTTATTTGCTTGTGACAGTTCAATCCCTTTTTGGTTCTAAGCCAGTTGGAATTGGACTTTCTGTCACTTGCAATCGGAAGATCCTAACTGATTCAAAGATAAAATATCTTTGGAGGCAGATAGCTAAACATTTTCCAGGATTCCTCAAACTGCATTACCAAAGAAATTAATTGTATATAAAACCTGGTCTATTCACTACTTCCCATAGCTGGTGAATGCAGGAGGGAAGGGGATTGTATCAATCCAACAGGAAATCAAACTCAATTTGGATGACTTGAGAAAACACTTTTTATAAAGAGATTATTTAAAAAGCTATAGAGGGCATATGACAGGACTGGGTGCAGGGAAGCTGTTTCCATTCCTAGGCCTACAGGGATAAGGTAAGATTGAGATTCCAGAAAAGTGGAAAAAGAAAATCATATAGAAAAAGCCTCCTATGAAAAAACATTGACCTTCAATAGGAATCCTGGAAGTATCAGAAGAAATAAGAGGGGGAAAAAGCATCTTGGTTTAACTCTCTTCCCTCTTCCAGCCTTTTGCTAAGGCTCCTCATTGGCTAAATTGGAAGGAAGATGACAAAGTGCAACATTAAGAAAGGTGCAGAATATATCTGGAGAGGCAACAGGGAAGATCCCAGCCCAAAGACTTGAATGGAACTGTGCTGCTTCTGACTCCCTCCATAACCCCCCAAATTTTAATTTCTACCATATTTGATTCTATGATAAAATTTTCTGATGAATTCACTGAAAGAACCAATACTGGAGGCCTACAAAGAAGCCGGCATAGCATGTTTTCAACTAACCATACTCTAGAAGACAGTGATAAATTTGAAGCTATCCATAGAAAAACAGTGATCATAAAAATAACTTCAGTAAATGGAAAATTTTTTCACTGTAAATTCATTATGAGGAGAATAGTTAAAGGAAATATTGTATATATGCTAAATTGAATATCATGTAGCTAGTCAAAGGATCGAGCTGGATTTTTATGTTGATGGGACTAGGTCTTAAGTATGTTGTTATGTGTAAAAGCTAGGTACATAACAATGTATGCAGCATGGTATTTTGGGGGTAAAAACAAGGAATTAAAAACAATTCTATAAATTGTCACTCTATATTTGAAGTTTTTACTACATATAAGTATTACCATTTTCCAAAAATGAAAAAAAAAAATGAACAAACTTTTTAAAAACTGAAGACAGAAAAAAATCAATTGTAAGTCATTTGAAGATAATTTCTAGATCAGTGATTCTTAAATATAAATTTGCATACAAATTACCAGGGGATCTTGCTAAAATTCAGGTTCTGATTCAGCAGGACTGAGATGGGGCCTGATATGTTGCATTTCTAATAAGCTTCCAGGTGTTGCTAATGCAACAGATCACACTTTGAAAGGCTCTAGACCAAGCATCAGCAAACTTATTGAGTAAAGAATCAGATAATAGGCCAGACATGGTGGCTCACGCCTGTAATCCCAGCACTCTGGGAGGCTAAGGTAGGCAGATCACCTGAGGTCAGGAGTTTGAAACCAGCCTGGCTAACACGGTGAAACCCCATCTCTACTAAAAATACAAAAATTTAGCTAGGTGTGGTGGCAGGCACCTGTAATCCCAGCTACTTGGGAGGCTGAGGCAGAAGCAGAAGAGTTGCTTGAACCCAGGAGGCAGAGGTTGCAGTGAGCCGAGATCACATCACTCCACTTCAGCCTGGGTGACAAAGCAAGACTCCATCTACCAAAAAAAAAAAAAATCAGATAGCAAATAATTTAGGCTTTGCAGGCCATATGGTATCTGCCACAATTTTGACCTTAAAGCACAAAAGCAGACACAGATAATATGTAAACAAATGGGTGGCAGGCTTGATTTGGTCCACTGCCTGTAATTTGTTGAACTCTGTTCTAAATAATTAAAAATAGCAATAATGAATATTTGTTGTGTGCCAGGTCCTCTAAAAAGTACTTGTTATGGATTGAATTGTGTCCCCTCAACTCCCAGTATATGTTGAAGTCCTAACTCTGGTACCTGTGAATGTGACCTTATTTAGAAATATGGTCTTTGTAGATGTAATCAGGTTGAGATTAAGGGTGGATCCTAATCAAATACGACTGGTATCTTTATAAAAACAGGAAAATTTGGACACAGACAAATATAGCAAACACAGAGAAAAGATGGCAATGTGAAGACTTAGGTAGAGATTGGAGTTATTTTACCACAGGCCAAGGAATTTCGGAGGCAACCAGAAGCTGGAAGAAGCCAGGAAGGATCCTACTCTAGAGAGTTCAGAGAGAGCATAGCCCTATCAACACTTCATTTTGGACTTCTGACCTCCAGAACTGTGAGAGAATAAATTTCCTTTGTTTTAAGCCACCTAATTGGTGGTGCTTTGTTATGGTAACCCTTGATACAGTGCTTAACACAAATTTTTAAATTTAAGGCTTATAACTACCCTATAAGTCATATACAACTATCATTGTTAGCGTAGGTGGGTAGGCAGATAAGAGCAGAGCAGGATGGGACCCCAAATAATGTCAGGTGACCGTCAGGTGACTGTCAGGTGGCTGATGACAGGGAGAGGAAAATTTCCTAAGAAGCAGGAGACATCTTGAGCTTCTGGGCAACAACTTCTCGGTGGCTCACACCTGTAATCCTAGCACTTTGGGAGGCCGATGCTGGCAGGTCACAAGGTCAGGAGTTTGAGACCAGTCTGGCCAACATGGTAAAACCCCGTCTCTACTAAAAATACAAAAATTAGCCAGGTGTGTTAGCGGGCACCTGTATTCCCAGCTACTCCGGAGGCTGAGGCAGGAGAATTGCTTTAAAAAAACCCAAGGTTGTGGGGAGGTTGCAGTAAGCTGAGATCATGCCACTGCACTCCAGCCTGGGCAATAGAGCAAGACTCCATCCTGAAAAACAAAACAAAACAAACTTACCAATGAGAACTTAAAATGGCAGAGTTTGACTTTTCTCTGGGGATATTTCCAGGAATACACAGTAAGGGGCATGCATATAAGGGGCAAAATGGTGGAGTTTAACCTGTATATGACCTTCCGCTGGAAGGTGCTAGACCAGTAAGAGAAATTTGCCCTAAGAGAGCATGTGTATAACTTCAGCCACCAAACGGTGCATGTGGTATCCAGACACTGTCAAGACCCTGAACATGCAGCAGTTAGCTAACAGCTTGCCCAGGGGGTGACATGAGAGGAAGAGACTGGGATTAAAACAGGAAATAGCACTTCTATAAGAGACCTGAGCCAATCAGGCAGGGCACTCAAATCTTTCAAGTTGCCCACCTAGTCCCTTTCAAGTGTACTTCACTTTGCTTCAATAAACTCCCATTGTCTGCCTTAAATCTACTTCTGTCTCTTGGCTGAACTCTTTATCCCAAGAAGACGAGGATCAAGGACTATGAAGCCCACTTGATCTTGCTGCTGGTAACATTATCTCTATTTTAAAGATGAAGAAAACTGAGGCTTAAGGAGGCTGATTTACTCTTTCAAAGACAGGACTACAATTTGAATCATCTTCAATTCAACAAAGGCCACCATGTATCATTTAATTATGAAGAAAACTGAAGTTTAAGGAGGCTGATTTACTCTTTCAAAGGCAGGATTACAATTTGAATCATCTTCAATTCAACAAAGGTCACCATGTATCATTTAATTATGAAGAAAACTGAGGTTTAAGGAGGCTGATTTACTCTCTCAAAGACAGGACTGCAATTTGAATCATCTTCAATTCAACAAAGGCCACTATGTATCATTTAATTATGTAAGGCACTATTATGGAAGATACAAAGCTGAATGAGATATAGTGCCTGCCCTTGAGGGCTTCCAGTGACACTCTGAGATAGGTCAAAGAGATAGCATGAACTGATTTAGAAAAGGTAGTAGCTTTTCCATGGTCATGCAGTTTACTAGAATATTATATTTAAGAAGGACTAGAACTTAGGTTTCCTAACTACTACTCTACTTATCTTTCCCCTGCTTTTCAAACATAAAGGAGATACTGATCCTCTTTTTCTTCCTTTAAGATTCCTGAAACATCCCTTCATTTTATTATACATTTATGTATTTATGTATTTATAATTTATTACACATAAACAAAAACTTAGATCAATTAGATTCCCTCCCCTACTATGAAAGAATGATTGTTAGGTAGTGTTAAATAGATCAAAACCAGGAATAACTGCTTTTCTCCAATGTTTTTGATCAGTTTAAAAGTTTTGAGAGGTGTAAATTTTATCTTTCTTGAATTGAAAACCCACTTGCCATTCTTCAACACTGCAATGTCTAATACAATGTGAGCACATAGGCAATTTGAAAATGTCTAGTAGCCACATTTTTAAAACGTTTAAAAATGGGTGAAATTAATTTAAATAATATACAAAATATTATAATTTCAACATCGAGTCTAGAAAAACAAATATTACTGAGATATTTTATATTTTCTTATTCTGTTTTCACAATCTGGTGTATATTTTGCATTTATAGCACATCTCATTTCAAATTAGCTACTTTGTAAGTGCTTGATACTCACATGTGATTGGTGGCTACCTAACTAGACAACATAGCTTCAGCAAGTCCTCTGGGTGTATATATCAAGATCCACCATCCCAAATCTGAACACATCTTATCACCTTGCTTGATACTTCATGGGTCCAAACCATCATTCTCTTTTCCCTGGATTATTTGGAGCATCTCATAATTGGTCTCCTGACTGGACAATTTATAATGAACAGAAATTCATTTCTTACAGTTCTGGAAGCTGGGAAATTTAAGATTGAGGGGCTGGCATCTTGTGAGGGCCTTCTTGCTGTGTTATTCCATGGCAGACAGTGGAAGGGCAAGAGAGGGCAGAGATTGAACTCGTAGCCTCAAGATTTTTTATAATCAGCATTAATCCATTTGTGAGGGTGGAGCCCTTATGATCTAAATACCTCTCGTTAGGCTCCACTTTCAAACACTATTGGATTGGAAATAAATTGCTAACACATGCTCTTTCAGGGAGACAATCAAACCATAGCACTCTCCTTTAAATATTCTCCATTCTGTCATTCTGTTTCTCAAAAAAAAGCCAAGCTTATTCTTCAAGGTTTTTGTACTTACTTATGTTAAAGAACAATTTTCAAAAAATATAATAACTCTCATACAGGTATAAAATGAGCATGTGTTAAAGATTTTATTTGACTCATTAACAATGAGAGAACCAGTAAGATGTCACAGCCAATTCAAAAGTGACTCCAAAGAACTGGCACATTTACAGATCATAGATATTGAAAAAATTTGTAAACAGAGGCAAAATCAGTCTTTTTCTCAGTGGGAGAGGGAAGTTGATTAAACCTTCAAGAGAAAAACTTTATTACATGTCAATAGAGCAGCAGTATTTTGCATATCTATCACTTATGTACAACTTAACAGAATTGTACAATAACTCAAAGGTAATGAAAGGCATAGAGCCCCATAAATTTGGAATCAAATAACCTAGAAGGGTGTGTTTTAAACTAGGTTTTCTCAGCCTCAGCTCTATTGACATTATGAGCTGTACGTATAACTCTTAGTTGTAGAGGGGAACTGTCCTATATGTTGGTGGACATTGAGAGGCATCCCTGACCTCTACCCACAAGATGCCAATAACACATCCCCCCAAAGTTTTGACAAGCAAAAATATCTCCAGATATTGCCAGGTGTCACTTGGAGGACATAATCACCCTCAGTTAGGAGTCATTGCTCTAAACAATGTATAGTTTTCTGTTGAAGTACATTTTTTTTCCTACTCTTATTTTTCTATCTGAAATGTTTCTCTTCCCATATCATTTTATGGCTCCCTCCCTCATTTCATTCAAGCCTTGGCTCAAATGTCATCTCCCTCAAGAAACTTCCCTCATCACCATATCTGAAATAGAACCCATTACCCAACCATCTTCTGCTTTATTCTTCCACACAGCTCATTTCTTTCTCTTAAGTGTTCTTGTTTATTGCCTGTCTTCCCTGTTCTAGAACTTAAGTTCCCTGAGGACAGAAACTTGTTGAATTAATGAATCAATTAATACATGAACTGAGAGAACTAAAGCAAATGTTCAAAAGAATTAAAAATATAAAAACGTAAGTGTAATTGACAGTTGGATTTCCCCCCCTTTTTGCTGAAATAGTCACTTAAAACATGAATAAGAAGTTAACTTACATGGTGTCAGTTATTTTGAGTTGGGCCCTTCTTTATTTCCATGTGACTTGTAAAGATTATTGAAGCAAAAATTTCTTAAACAAATTAATCTGAACACCAGTCAAAGTTTATTACTCATTAATGAGGAAACTAGCAGATGGAGAATGCCAGTTTGAAAAAAAACCTTTAGGAGGAACAGACATAGGCTCCATATAAGGAGCTGATTTTGCACACAGCTTGGTTGATAAGTGATGTCTCTGATTTCTTTCATAAGGTGCTCATCTTATCATAGCCCCAAAGTGGTTATTTCTTTACCAAGTGGCATGGGTTAATATTTTGGGGACAGGATCTTCAGAACCATTTTCCATGTTTGCTAAACATGAGCCATTAATCAGAAATAACAGGTAATAAGTGTTACATATCGAGATGTAAACAAGCCAACTATCTGTCGCTATCTCTTAGATGTAGAAAGTAACAAGGATTTATCCCCCAACGAAGAGGCAATTAGTAAATAGAACCAAATGGTAGCTAGCAAATGTCAACCATTATAAACATAGGTCATGTTTTTCTTCTAAGCAGCTATTAGCAGATTTCTTTAGCAAAGACATTGAACACTCAGTTTGCTTAAATATGTTTGGAGAAAAACTTTTTCTCTTAGGATTCATTAACTTTTCCAACCACACATCTCCCTCCCTGAACTACTGTGACACCTGTTCATACTGCACACTGGGATGTAATTGGCCTTTATTCTGTTGTAATTGATGATTCGCATTATTAAATCTGTCTCTATTTTTCCTTATTAGTAGTGGGACAATTGAAATCGACACTAAGACAGAGGCAAGATTAAGTCATTCGTGGTGCCTCCTCTTTTTACTAACTCAAAGCTAGTTAGTTCACTCCTCTGTGTAAACTTCACTTATGTTTGAAATGGGGATGACAATGGAACTTGCTTAATTGGATTGTGACAACTACTAAAATAAAATGATAACTCTAAACAGTAAGAGCTCAACGTATTTCTTAAAGGTAATAATCCTAATCCATATTGTGCCTGAATTAATTCTAAAATCACCACCAAAATTAAGATGAGTTTAATAAACTGCTATCAAGGAATTACCTCCTCTGAAAGTCCAATATCAGAACTCCAAATATCTAAAATCCCCTACTTGAGAAATACTGTTCTTTACCAAAATGCCCTGCCATGGGCGTAGTGCTGAGAAGTAAACATAAACAGGACAATGCTATAATTGCAAAGTATTCTTTTTTGTAGACAGAGTCTCACTCTGTCACACAGGCTGGAGTGCAGTGGCACAATCTTGGCTCACTGCAACCTCTACCTCCTGGGTTCAAGCAATTCTCCTCCCTCAGCCTCCTGAGTAGCTGGGATTACAGGCATGCACCACCACACCCAGCTAATATTTGTATTTTTAGTAAAGATGGGATTTCAGCATTTTGGTCAGGCTGTTCTCAAACTCCTGACCTCATGATCCACCTGCCTTGGTCTCCCAAAGTGCTAGGATTACAAATGTGAGCCACCACGCCCAGCTAATTGCAACATTTTTAATGCAAAGGTGGAGTTGGAAATTTAGGCATAGGCAAGGACTTCATGACTAAAACACCAAAAGCATTGACAACAAAAACCAAAATAGATAAATGGTATCTAATCAAGCTCCAGAGCTTCTGTACAGCAAAAGAAACAATCAGTAGAGTGAACTGGCAACCAAAGAATGAGAAAAAAATGTTGCAATCTACCCATCTGACAAAGGGCTTATATCCAGAATCTACAAAGAACTAAAACAGATTTACAAGAAAAAACAAACAAACCCATTCGAAAGTGGGCAAAGGATATGAACAGACAGTTTTCAAAAGACAACATTTATGAGGCCAACAAACATATTGAAAAAATGCTCATCATCACTGGTCATTAGAGAAATGCAAATTAAAACCGCATTGAGATACCATCTCATGCCAGTTAGAGTGGAGATCATTAAAAAAAATCTGGAGACAACAGATGCTGGAGAGGATGTGGAGAAATAGGAACACTTTTACACTGTTGTTGGGAGTGTAAATTAGTTCATCCATTGTGGAAGACAGTGTGGGGATTCCTCAAGGACTTAGAAATAGAAATTCCATTTGACTCAGCAATCCCATTACTGGGTATATACCCAAAGGATTATAAATTGTTCTGTTATAAAGATACATGCACACATATGCTCATTGCAGCACTGTTTACAACAGCAAAGACCTGGAACCAACACAAATGCCCATTGATGATAGATTAGACAAGGAAAATGTAGAACATATACACCATGGAATACTATGCAGTCATAAAAAATGATGAGTTTGTGTCCTTTGTAGGGACATGGATGAATCTGGAAACCATCATTCTCAGCAAACTGATACAAGAATAAAAAAGCAAATACCACATGTTCTCACTCATAGGCAGGTGTTGAACAATGAGAACACATGGACACAGGGAGGGAAGCATCACTCACTGGGGTCTGTTGGTAGAGAATAGGGGAGGGACAGTGGGGGGTAGGGAGGTTGGGGAGGGATAACATGGGGAGAAATGCCAGATATCAGTGACGGGGGGGAAGGAGGCAGCAAACCACATCACCATGTAGGTACCTATGCAACAATCCTGCATGATCTGCACATATATCCCAGAACCTAAAGTGCAATTATATATATATATATATATATATATATATATATATATACACACACACACACATATATATACACATATAGAAATTCAGTAGCACATTTCCAAGACTCCTTTAACAAGGAGAATGACTGCCCCTGAATAGTACTGCTCCAACATTTTTAGGACACTTCCTATGTACTGCAGCTGATAAAGCAGTGCTTATGCTCTGCTCATGATACTACTGCCTACCAGTGACCATTCTCCCAGAACACACCACAAATCTTGATAGCCATGTCCCCAAAAGACTTTCCTCAGAGAGAGATCAGGCTTCCCTCAGAGAACAGAAAACATTGTTTTGTCTTATGATGGGAGCCTGATATGGTTTGGCTGTGTGTCTCCACCCAAATCTCACCTTGAATTGTAATTCCCCACATGTCAAGGGTGGGGCCAGGTGGAGATAACTGAATCGTGAGGGTGGTTTCCCCTATGCTGTTTTTGTGATAGTGAGTTGTCATAAGATTTGATGGTTTTATATGGGCTTCTCACTTCTCTCGGCACTTCTCTCTCCTGATGCCATGTGAAGCAGTACATGTTTGCTTCCTCTTCTGCTATAATTGTAAGTTTGCTGAGGCTCCCCAGCCAGGCAGAATTGTGAGTCAATTAAACCTCTTTCCTTTGTAAATTACCCAGTCTTGGGAAGTTCTTTATAGCAGCATGAGAATGGACTAATACAGTGTCCCAGGGCCTGAGGATATCAGGAACAGCAGCTGCCTTCATCTAAGGCAGAGTTGGGTCAAATTCTAACCCACCTCCACCTCTCCTTTCTTTGGCACCCCCATCATCCCTGCTCCCATTGTGCCTACTTGAGCATGAGAATGACCCTCTACCATCACTGGCCCTAAATGAATAGGCTTTGGTCCTATCTTCTAGTCAGCTGGTCTCACAGGTAATGCCAGCTAAGTCCCAGAAATGTTGGCTCTTAACAGGTTAGGGATTTGCTCTGACTCATGACATTTGCATTTTCACTGGTTATTTTTGAAGGCAGCCCAGGAGTGGTAGACCCAGACTCTGAAGTAAGAAGATCTTCCTTTAGAAATGATCTTCCCTGAGCTTCAGTTTCTCTAATCCATAAAAAAGTAACCCATAAATATATACACCTATTATGTACCCACAACAATGAAAAATAATTTTTAAAAGGGGTAATATACCTGTCTTACAGGCTTGTTGAGAAAATGAAATGGGGTTAAAGGTGATAAAATAAATAAAACAATAAGAAAACACACCACAGATGACCATGTGACACAAGTTGAGGAGTATGATGAACGCAGATCTTTACACCCAAGGACCAGAAAATAAAAAAAAAAAAAGAATGTTTGGCTAGAAATATCTAAACTAATGGTTCTCAAAATTGATCACCAGTATCCTTTAGATCATCAGGCCCTACCCCTGAGTTTCTGATTCAGCAGAGTTTGGGTGGAGTCTGAGAATCAGCATTTCTCACACAGTCCAGGTGCTGTTGAGGCTGCCCATCTGCAGATCACCCTTTAAGAAGCCATGCTGGAGAGAGATCCAAGATGGCCAATTAGCAACAGCTCAGGAATGTAGCTCCCAGTGAAAGCGCAGAGAACGAGTGGACGCCGCACTTTCCAACGAATTTTTGTTGCCCACAGACCGGGAGATTCCTAGCAGAGGAGGCACACGGGTCGCCAGCGTGACTCTTTTTGCCGGGGCAGCTGTTTTGCCAGCGCCTCAACACGGCGCTTCCCAGTGCGGAGTATACGGGACAGACGGGCTCGGCTAGTCCCATCCCCACAAGGAGAACAGCAATTGGAAGCGCTGAGGACTGAGAGTTTCACAGCAAGCACAGCGAACCCGGGAAGGTCCGGCTCTGTGGGGAACGGGCGTCCGCCAAAGGAAAACTAAGAAACAGAAAAACTTCATCACCGGGCAGAGAGAGATCCAAGATGGCCACGTAGCAGCAGCTCGGGATTGTAGCTCCCAGTGAAAGCGCAGAGAGC
>PVKP010031411.1:0-26985 GCA_004027715.1 Plecturocebus donacophilus | reverse complement strand
CTGTATAATTATACAGATATAATATAATATGTAATATATTATATATAATAGATATAATAGATATAATTATATAATATATATAATATAATATATTATAATATATCTGTATAATATATACATGAATATATACTTATGTATAATATAATATATACATGATATAATACATACATGAATATATACTTATTATATCTATATAATATATACATAAGTATATATTTGCTATTTTATATATACTATGTATATGCTATTTTATATATATATAAAATAGCAAATATATACTTATGTGTATATATATATATATATTGCAGTGAGCCAATACTGTGCCATTGCCATTGCACCCCAGCCTGGGCAACCAGAGTGAAACTCTCTCTCTCTCTATATATATATAGATGATATTTTACCCCATATATATATATAGAGAGAGAGAGAGAGAGATATTTTACCCCATATATATATATATATATATATAGAGAGAGAGAGAGAGAGAGAGAGAGAGAGAGAGAGAGAGAGAGTGCTTCACTCTTGTTGCCCAGGCTGGAGTGCAATGGCACAGTCTTGGCTCACTGCAACCTCCACCTCCCGGTTCAAGTGATTCTCCTGCTTCAGACTCCCAAGTGCCTGGGATTACAGGTGCCCGCCACCACGCCTAGTGAATTTTTGTATTTTTAGTAGAGATGGGGTTTCACCGTGTTGGTCAGGCTGGTCTCAAACTCCTGACCTCAGGCAATCCACTGGCCTCGACCTCCCACAGTGCTGGGATTACAGGCATGAGCCACCATGCCTGGCCAGTATTTGTATTTTTATAAAAGAGTCTTCAAAGCGTAATCTCTGAGTCAACATGTAGGAGTGCATCTGTGTGTGTTAAATGCCATTGTTATTGTGCCAGTTGCTCATCTGAAGTTATTTGATTTCTTCTCTGGAATGATAGAATCATGGAATTCTAGGAATGAAGCAATAGTTTGTAAGAGTTGACTTTTCTTTGTTCTGAGAGAACATTTTGTAGTGTTTTCTTTTCCTGCCAACATTGAAAATATTTAAAACATACAGCAGAATTGAAAGAATTTTACAGTGAGCATTCCTAAATCCAGCACCTTGATTCTACCTATCATTAACATTTTGTTATACTTGTTTTATTACGTATCTTTGTATCTATCCACACCTCTAACCATCCATCAAACCAGTGGCTGAGTTTGCTAGGGTTGCTGTAACAAAGTAGCATACATCCGGTAGCTTAAACAACAGAGATTTATGGTCTCAGCTCCGGAGGCTGGATGTCTGCATTTAAGAGGCCAGCGGTGTTGGTCTCTTCTGAGGGTATTAAGACAGGATTTGCCCCGGCCTCTCCCATTGGCTGTAGACGACTGTCCTTTCCCTGTGTCTCTTCACACAATCTTCTAAGTTTGTCTCTGTGTCCAAATTTTTCTTTTAACAACGACACTAGTCACATTGGGTTTGTTTATTCTAATGACCTCACTTTAACCTGATGACTGTGTCAAGGCCGTATCTCCAAACAAAGTCACTTCTGAGGTACTGGAGATGAGAACCTCATAATATAATTTTTTTTTTTTTGGCAGGAGGCATAGTGGGAAACAATTCAACCCGTAGAACCAACTTATTTTGTGATACATTTGAGAGTAAAATTTGGACATCAGTACACATCTGCCTAAGCATTTCAGCAATTGCATCATTAAGCAGAGTTCTGTATTTATTGCTTTTTTTCTTTTTGAAGAAAGCTTACATAGAATAAAATGCTTAAATCTTAATGAAACATTGAGAGTTTCGACAAATGCAAACACTGGTGCAAGCTAAACTTCTCTCAAGATACAGAACATTATCATTATTTCAGAAAGTGTGCTTATGCCTCTTTCCAGATAATTCTTGCCCTCATTCTCCATGTAACTGTATACTAAAGTTTTAATATATATTGCCAGTTGACTGTATAAAATGCTGGTAGAAATTTATAACCACACAAGTAATGAATGAGAGTGATCATCACTCTGCTTCCCCTCATGTAGTTGGTAATGAGAGCTAACATTATTGACTGCCTGCTCTGTGTGCACTGTTCTCAGCACTTTACTTGTTCTAAGTGCTCTTTGTTTCCTCAAACAATTCTGTGAAGTAGGCATTACTTATACCCTTATTTTACAGATAAGGATATTTAGGCACAAAGAGATAGTGATTTGCTAAAGTTTACACAGTAATTGGAGATTTGAAAATAGACTCTGTCAGAAAAAAAATATATTTAATATTATATTAAATTTATATTACACATTTATATAATTTATATTATATATTAAATACAAATATATTTAAATTTTGCCCATCTAATGAGTGAAAGTGATATCTCATACCTACTTTAATTTGCATTTCCATAAAACAATGAGATTGAAAGTTTATTGGTGGTCTAATTTTCTCTTCTGTGACTTGCCAGTTCTTATCATTTGCCCATGTTTATATTTGACTGTTGGTCTATCTTATATGCATGTTGAGGATATTGTCTCTTTAACATATCATTCTAGATATCTTTCCCATATCATTTCCTTTTCACTTTGCACATAAATGTCTTTCTTGCGAACTAGGAAAAAATTCTTATATAGTTAGATATATTCATCCTTTTTCTTTCCCTGTAATATCATTAAGATTTTAGTATTTTTTCCACAAATATCTGGTACCTTTCTTGTAAATTTTATTCCTCAACATTTTATAGTTTATTTCCCCTTTGGGAATGGAACTTTTGTTTCCATTTCCGTTTCTCACCAACTATTGTTGAGTACAAAGAAAGAAAAATGATTCTTATTTATTTATCTTGTACCTAGTCACAATACCAAGTTATCTTATTAATTATAGGAGTTTTTATTTTTTAAAGATGGAATCCCTTAGACTTTCTAGCTATAAAAACAGTATAATATTTGTAAAATTATTTTAATTTTTTGATATTAGCTAATTTCTCCAAAATAATATATAATAATCCCCATGATAGCAAGCAGCCATCATGAGTCAAGTCCTTTTTATCCTTGCTACTCTTCCTCTACTTGGTCTATCAAATGTGTGACTTATGTCTTGCTCTGTCACCCAGGAGAAACTGTCTTCTTCATTCGTTCCTCTTATCTCCTTCTGAATCTTCTATTCTTTGCTTATTAAGTCCCCAGATTTTTTCCAAGCTAATGATGTTTTTCTTTTATTAATTTGTTTTTGTATCTTAGCTTTGTTTCTTGAAGACTTTTCCTTGATTTCCGAAATCTCTAATGTGATTCTCAGTAGTGACTATCCTGTTCCTCACTTTACTTTATCTATTAAATATTTAGGGTTTTCTTGTTTTGTTGTTAGCTTCTAAACATCCCTTTGTGCTCACATTGTATCTCCTTGACTGCCCTCACCACTTTTAAAAATTAATATTCTCACATGCCTCATCTATCAGCCCTTCCCAGAGTGCCCTTAAAAGATGTGTAATGTTGCTTTGCTTTTTCAGGGTTTGTGATTCCTTCAACCTCACAGAAGGCAGGTTGGTGGGGTTTCTACTGATGGTGTTAAATTGACAAGTAGTGTAACACACAATGATTTCTGCCTATTTGAACCAGAGATGATTGAACAAATAATTCATTATCTTCTATTAAAAGTTGAGGGGATATTTTTTCACACCTAAGTATACTAACAGAAAGTCCTTGGTGAAATTCCACCAGTGAACTTATCCTCCTGGACCATCAGAAACAGCAGGATTAGACAAATTCTCCTTTTTAGAATCAAATAACACAGGCAACGACAGCCCCTTTCTAAGCAGATTTACAACCTTTCTGCTGGCTAAGCTCAACTTACCTCTCTGAAAGTCATAAAAATCTTCATCTTTTCTCCAGGCTCAAGGAAATAAAAATCTGGTCCTCTGTTGCTGGAAACATGACTTTTGTCTGGACCTGAGGAGAATAAAGCATGTTCTCTGTCTTCATAATCCCTAGGAATGCCTGAGGCCTCAGATGTGCCCTCCAGATGCCACCAGCATGGACGTCTTGCTTGTGATATTACTGCATATTGTTTCATATAGCTGTTAGCAATTACCATTTTTTCTTTTAAGTCAGGGTCTCAGTCTGTCACCCAGGTTGGAGTGCAGTGATGGAACCATAGCTCAATGAGACCTCGAACTCCTGGGCTCAAGCCAGTCTCCCACTCTAGCCTCCTGAATAGCTGTGACTATAGGTTCACACCACTGTGCCCGACTAATTTTTAAAAATTTCTGTAGGGATAAGATCTTGCTATGTTGCCCAGGATAGTCTTGAACTCCTGTGCTCAGGTGACCCTTCCACCTTGGCTTCCCAAAGCACTGGGATTACTGGCATGAGTTACCATACCTGGTCAGCAATTTAATTTTTATTGCTATATATTATTCCATTGGTGAGTACAGTTTAGTTATTAATTCTTATTGGTAAGAATAGTTCATTTATCAATTCTATAGTTGAAGAACTTTCAGGTTATTTCCAATTCATGGCTACTATAAGCAATACTCTGCAAAATATTCTATGGGTGTTTCCTGGTACACATGGGCATCCATTTTTCTACAGCAGTGGTTTTCAAAGTATGTCTGCTACCTCTAGGAATCCCTAAGATGAAAACTTTTTATAAGACATTGTTTACTCTTTTCACCAAGTTGACAGTTGCACTAATGGTGTAAAAGCAATCAATGGTGGCAAAACTGCTGGTGCCTTAGCACGAATCAAGGTGGTGATACCAGACTGTACTAGTAGTCATCACATTATTCACCACAATGTGTTACAGTTTAAAAAATGCCAATTTCACTTATGAATGCTTTAATAAGCAGTAAAAGTTATCAATTGTATTGAATCTTGAGTACTTTAAAAAATATTCCATGTAGCATCAAAAATTATCAAGAAAATATCTAAGAAGAAGACTTCTACAAGGAAAGCTCTGTAATTCATTGAAGGACATTAAAAAAAATAAGTGGAGCTATATATCCTACTTACAGATTAGAAGAGTCAATATTGTAAAGATGTTAATTCTCCCAGTGGCGATTTAAAGATTCAACACACAGAGGTTGCTGACACCGTCTTACATTTTTGCAAAACCCTTTAGTGTCTAGCTAAATGGAAGAAAGCTGGATTCCTAGGTACTGCTATATTTTTGTTGCTATTATGAAGGGTGCCTTTTATAAATGTTATTTTATGTTAGTGGCTGATATACATAAATATCATTGTTTTAAAAAATATTAATTTTATAGCCAGCAAACTTACTAAAGTCTCTTATTAATGCTAATAGTTTAATTAAAAATTCTTTTTGATTTTCTGGGTGCACAATAATGTTGTCAGTCAATAGCAACATTTTTACTTCTTCATTTACCATCTTTGCACTTTTATTTATTTTTATTGCCTTAATGCATTAGAGATAATCTCTAGCACAATCCTGGACTGCTGTTGTTAGGTCATATGTCCTGTTTTGTATCTATTTTTATATATTCTTCAGCACATTAAGAAAGCACCCTCTTAAAATTATAAATGAATGTTGCATTTTATGAGATGATTTTTCTACATGTATTTTTCTACATGTATTATGATAATCATATATTTTTCCTTATCCTATTAATAAGGCAAATCACTTTGATTATTTTCTAAAGCTGAATCAGCCTTGCATTTCTGCATTAAACTCAATTTATTTATGATTATGTTAGTTTCTAAAATTTTTTTGAAAAATTTTTGCACCAATGTTTGTAGGTCAAATTTGCTTGTACTTTCTCTTTTTTCAAATATTTCTATCAGGTTTTGGAATCAAAGTTGTTGCTTAAGTTGTTCTTTCATTTTTTGAATTCCTCATGACTGTTTATATGAATATTTGAGTATTTCTTCCATAAATTGCTGGTAAACTGACTGGCTACCCATCTGAACTTGGAGTGCAGGAATTTTATTTTTTATTATTAATTCAATTTTTTAATGCTTACATAGAATTATTCAGTTTTCTCCATAATTTATTTAATTGAACTCTATTAATGAAAATGTTAATTGCTTTCTGTTTTTACTATTACAGAGGATGCTGCAATGAACACATTTATACAAGCATTTTACACATTTGTGTGTGTGTTTACATTTTAAATATGTTTTTATAAGATAGATTGTTATAACAGAAATTGCTTGGTCAAGAATATGAACAATTTGAGGTGTCTTGGTCTTGATATTGGATCATTTCTTCCTTGAAGAAGCAGCTTTGGAATGAGAAATGCCCTCTGGGTTTGTTATTGATTGTGTGTAACAAATTACCCTAAAACTTGGTGGCTTAAAACAATAAACATTTATTATCCTCACAGTTTCTGTGTGTCAGGAATTTGAGAGTGGCTTAGCTGGGTGTTTCTGATGTAGGGGTCTCTCTTGAGGTGGTAATCAAGATGTCAGCCAGGTCTGCCAGTCATCTGAATGCTTGGCTGGAGCTGGAGGATCTCCTTTCAAGGGGGCTCACTCATGTGGCTGGCAAGTTGGTGCTGGCCCTCAATAGGAGGCCTCAGTTTCCCCAATATGGGCTCTCCACAGGCTCCTTGAGTATCATCAAAACATGGCAGTCAGCTTCCCTAGAACAAGTGATGTGTGTGTGTGTGTGTGTGTGTGTGAGAGAGAGAGAGAGAGAGAGAGAGAGAGAGAGAGAGAGAAGCACTGATGACTTTTGAACTCTGAAATCATACCCCATCACTTCTGCCATATTCTGATCATTAGAAGCATGGTACTGACTCTGGCCCACATTGAAAGGAAGGGAAATTAGATTCCACCTGATGAAGAAACACGTGTCAAAGAATATGGGTGTATTTAAAAACCATCACAGACTTTCTCTAAACCTAGTTTAAGTGGATTGATTTCCTTGGCATGAGGCTTCAAAAATATGTATCTAAGAAGTTCTGAGCCCATTGAAGTCACAAAGGCCAATGAGATCAGCTGGTGAGAATGTGGTACTGGGAATACAAGCTGTCAACCACCTGCTGCCCTTGGTGTCCAGTCCCCAGTGCCCTGGCTACTATCTAGGCTCAAGATTTATGTCTTAATTATGCAAATGAAGAGATTATGCCCTCAGGGGCTCTGGTAAGCTAATTACTAAACAAGAAATCAATGCTGCTGAAGTCAAAACTAATGAATCCCAAGGCTCCCAACGCTGACCGTAATTGCAGTAGTGAGGATCTTATTTCAACGTGCCATGCCAGGGAGCTAGGAGGGCCTCACACTGTGATTGATTCATTGAAATCCCATCCAAGCTGCTTTTTCTCATGGATGCTGGCTTCTGGAAACAATCCCTGGTCATCCCTGTCCCAATCCACAGGCACCTCTGCACCTATGCAATCATCTATAAGAGCTCAGGCTCTGGGAAATGAATATATGGATTTTTCTGGCCTGTGACAGTGAGGAGGGAGGAGCTTCGATTAGAGCATCGGCTCAAATAGATGTGACATTTGGAGGACTGAGGCAGGGAGAGAGGGTTTCAGTGGGGCCCTTCTCTTCCTCCCTGCTTTGCAAGAGTTATCCAATTGCCCCTGACAGTGTACAAAACCGGACAGAGAGGTCTCTTGACCCTCCAGGCCCCAGAGGCACATGAACGCCTACTCAACTCATTGTCCGCTCTGCACCCTCCCTCACTCCTACACTGCAGGGCTCTAGGCTCTGTCTCTCTTGCTTTAGGTGGCTACTTTCTTTTTAATCCAAATTGCCTAGTCGTGCCCTTAGCTTTTATCTGGTGCTGCTACAAGAAGTAGCCATGTGCAATCTATTTCTGCAATTATCCTAACCATACTGTTGAGGATCATGATTGTTACGTCTGCAGCAAAATAATGAGAGGAATTTTTCTGGTGCCCCAGAATTGTGGCTAAGACCCAAACCAAAGCAGAGGAGAAGAGGCACTGAAGAAGCCTGCATTCTGAAAAGAGCTGCCCACCCAGAAGCAGGGCTAACGGGTCCTGGCAATGTGGTTTGTAAACCACAGGTTGCGGAACTGACCTGCCTGCTTCAAGCCACACTCCACCTTGCCTTCTGCCCCTCACTCTTGCAGATATCAAGTAAGAACTGGGGAATGATATTGGGAGATGGCACCAGAGGTGCAACTTTATGGTGTTAGTGGTGGGGGTAATTCCCTTAACTCCCCGTGGGAAGACAGACATGATCACAGAGTCCACTGCACTGGCACTCTCCTCTAGAGATTCTCTAAGAGGCCTGTGGAGATGGCCCATTCCAGTGGAGGGAGAAGAGGCTGCAGAGGGCCTGGGAAGAAAGCACTGGGGTCACCCCACCCCAGGTCTCAGCAGCCCTTGGAGGACACAGAGGAAGTCCACAACATTGCCTGTGGTTCCACACAAGGGGCATGGAATGGAAGGGCAGGAGCTGTGGGCTGCCCAGCTGGTTGTCAGAATAAGTCAGGAAGGCACCACTCCAGGTGGAGCACAGCCCAGATGGAAGGGGGCATTACCACCTCCTTTTCAAGTGTGTCCTTGTAGGAGAGGAGACCTGCGGTGAGTTAAACATTGCTCCAGAAAATGACCCCACCCTCCATGTGGAGACTGCCACTCAGCAGGGTCCACTAACCTCCCACAGAGCCAGGGGGAACCAGGCTGAGATCAGAGATGCCTCCTCACCACCACAGACCCTCAGCCATGCTGAGATGTCTCCTGTCTCCCCATCATTCCTTCCTGCTCCCAAGTCTAGAACCACTAGACCCAGAGGAAGGAGGAGGAGGAGGAGAAGTGAAGGAGAAGACCATGCTGCTCCCCTACCTTCGAGTCCTTAAAGCCACAGTCTTCCTGGGTTTTGGGGAGGAAGAGCTTTGAATCAGATATGAATTTGGAGTTTTAAATGGACTGAACTGAGTTTTCAGTAACTGAAAGTGACAGGAATATTTATTCACTCTCTGGCTGAAATATCAAGCAACGAGGAAAAGGGATTCAACAGAACACAGCAGAAAGCAGTGACTGGAAAAAAATGATGTACATGTTTATACCCCACTGTGTTGAGACTCCTGAATAACCCACTGCATGTCATTCCAGTCTATGCTCCTTAAATAAAGCCCCGTGGAAAGAAAGAACGCCTTCTCAGAATTTTTTGCAAGACTATCCAAGATGTGGGGAAACCATGCACCCTCACACACTGTGGGAGTAGAGGTAAATTGTAAAGGCAAGGCTTTTCCAGGGAAAAGCAGTTTTATAGTTAGGAATGTACTTACTGATCATTCAACAGATGTTCATGGAGTACCTACTGTGTCGGGCACTGTTCCAGGTACACTGACCACGGCAGACATGGTTTCTAGCCTTGTGGACATTAAAGCTTAGTGAAGGAAAAAGACAGGCCAACAGGATGCTACAATGCAGGCTGATTCCTGCCCTAACAGAGTGAAGACCAGGTGAAGGTGGTGACATGAGAGGGGCCAAGGACTCGGTCTGTGGTAAAGGTGGATATCAGAGGAGACTCAGCTGAGGAAGTGACATCTCGGTTGAGATCTAAAAGATGCATGGGTAAGGGTGCTCAGGCAGCAGAGAGTGCTCCAGGAAGTGGAATGGGGACGTACCAAAGCACAGACGCAGACAGAGTGTGACAAGTTAAAAAAAACCCAAAGATGTTCAGTTTGGCCAGAAAGAGGGGCAAGAGTGAGGGGGCTTTAAGCAGAGAAAGACTGGAAAGGGGCAAGGAGCCCTGAGGGAATAATTCAGGATGCACCCAAAGGCTCACCAGAAAATCATTTATGGTCACAACATCTGATGCTTGGAGACAACTTAGATGTCAAACAATGGATCGCCAGTGCCACCAATACAACAGAACACTGTATGACTTAAAAACAATGCTGTGGATGACTACATATCGATGTGAAGAGATGCTGAATGTTACATTGGCAAATAAAAATCAGCATATTGGATAGTCTTGCAAACAATCCGAGTATAAAATATAAAATGTACAGGCTGGACACGGTGGCTCATGGCTGTAATCCCGGCACTTTGGAATGCTTGAGGCCAGGAGTCTGAGGCCGGCCTGGGTAATATAGAGAGACTCTGTCTCTACAAAAAATCAAAAACATTAGCTAGGCATGGCAGTTAGCTAATGTGCCTGCAGTGCCAGCTACTCAGGACACTGAAGTAGGAGGATTGCTTGAGCCCAGGAGTTTGAGGCTGCAGTGAGCTGTCATCAGGCCAGTGCACTCCAGCCTGCATGACAGAGGGAAACACTGTCTCTAAAATATATAAATTAATAAATAAAATAATATTGTATGCACAGTATGATCTTATTTTTATTTTAAAAATTACACAAAGATTCTGGAAAAATATATACTCAGTTAGCTATACTTATCTCTGGGGGCTGAGACTGCAGATGAATTTCATTCTTTCCTTTTTACTCTACTGTAGTTTATACCTTACTTTCTGTCTGCAAGTGCTGCTTGGGTAATAAGGAAATCAAAGTTATAAAATATGAAATCACTGAAATGTAAGCTTAAAAAATTTAGTGCCAGGAAAGTCTTAGTTTCCCTATTAAGCATAAAAAAATTATTCAAAATTGAGAAGAAGTTAGTGTAAATGCAACCGACATAGAATATCAGTTTAAACATTTGTGAGCTACAACGAACTCTGCATGCTTATTCAGAAAGTGTCCACTCTCCTCCCCAACCTGCTACCATTCCCAGCCACATGCAGCAGTTGCTGAGCCCCAGGTGGCCCCAGCTTCTCGTGGAGATCTTTAATTCTTGTTCCACCACCTTCTTGTTCCTCTAGTTTTATCTCAGAAGCCTCTTAACCTATTAGAATTTGCAAGCAGATAACCTTATAACACTACACTAAGATCTGTTCAAGGCCTTCTGGGTGTCAATAAATTCTAGTGGGCTCATACAACTTTGTCTAGGGAAATAGGCATCTTCTTCTGGTCCTACTAGTGTGTGGATCACTTTAGGACCTGAGCACAGACACTCAGTGTGATAAATGTGCACCACTATCTTGTAGAGCCTTGGAGTGGAAGGAGAGAAGCTGGTGAACTTTCTCCTTTCTGATAACAATCATTGTATGACTTAACGTGTTTCCTTTTTGCCATGGATACCTGTGATCAGAGTCAATTTGATGCTGTTCAATTATTAGGGAGAAAGAGTAGTATTTCGATTCAGCACTTTGAATTCAATTGATTTTTGAATGAGGAACTTCTGCAGTGATATGGACCCTCTGCTTAAAGTGGACCAAAGTTCTTTTTGTCCCTTGAAAGACATGTGTTGTCCCTGTTCCCATTCCTGTGTTCATGCTGGTCCTGTCACTAGGAATTCCTGCTTTCTTGCACTTTCGGTCTATCTCGATGCTACTGATCCATTGTGACCCAAATCAAGTTTCACCTGTGCGAAGGTTTCCTGATGCTGCAGTTTACATGCATCTAGACTCTACATGCTCCTTGAAAAGAGCATAGATGTTGCCACCAGAAGCCATAAGATCCAGTTGTAACTTTACTATTTACTACTTGAGTGATCTTGTGAAATTTACTTACCCTTTAAGAACATCAGATTTTTTTTTTTTTCCACAGAGACACTGAATAACAAACAGGGTGTAGGATTACAGAATATTATCATTTAAGTGCCTTAATTACCAAATGCTACATGTGTTCAACAAACATTTATTAAGCACTGACTATGCAACTGACACTGTGCTAGGCATTATGCAAATTCTGATTTTGTTATAAGAAGAAATAATAGTTTTCTAGGGAATTTAGCCAATTACATTGTTTTGTGCTTTCAGTTTTATCTATGAATGTCTTGCTAATTCTTTTTGTATTTTGTATGTTAACTTTTTGTATTGTCAAATATTTATCACATTCCTACTATGAGCCTAGTGGGGATAAAATGATGGATAATAAAGTTCACTCCTGCAGATGCATGGATTTAAAAAATGGGGAACAATTGAAGGTTTTAAGCAAGGGAGTAATTTGATGGGATTTGTGCCTTTAAAATATGATGTTTTTTCCAAATAGTTAAAACTTTCTCCCTTTCTTTGCTTGTCTAAGTTCTGTCCACTTTTGCTTATCAAGTTTGATGTCACTTTCTATTGGGATGCTTCTCTGATGTCCAAGTTTGGGTTTTGGGCCCTCCTGTCTGTACCTTTTCTACTCTCTGTGCAGCTCCAATAACGTGGGTTGTAAAAGTTTGAGTACTTGTCTCTATGCCCCTAGACCATAAGCTCCTGATGAGACATTTTTGGGTTGTGGAAGAAAGAATGTTTACTAATTGAGAAGCCCAGAGGAGAGACAATATCTGTAGGGAAGTGCCAGGTTTCAGTTAAACTGGGAAGAAAGGAGGCCACTTGGGTGAGGAGGCTGGGGGAACATGAACGTTTGTTTACCACACAGTTGATTCTAAAGGAGACTGTGGGCTCTGGTATTGTGAGGGAGGAAGTCCAAGGCAGTGGGAGAGGAGAGTTAAGCCCATGGGCAAGGCATACTGAGTTCATTCAAGAGAGAGAGGTCCCAGGTCATTCTGGAAAGAGGAAATCCAAGGCCGGGAGAGCACACTGGCGATGGTTGAATGACTTGGGTTGTAAAGTTAGTGACTAGTATCACCCTGTGGAGAGAACAGCACCCTAACACACCAGAAAAGTACAAGGCCTTTAAGAAATGTTTAACGTAACAATGAGAACACATGGACACAGGGAGGGGAGCACTACACACTGGGGTCCGTTGGGGGGAAATAGGGGAGGGACAGTGCGGGGTGGGGAGTTGGGGAGAGATAGCATGGGGAGAAATGCCAGATATAGGTGAAGGGGAGGAAGGCAACAAATCACACTGCCACGTGTGTACCTATACAACAATATTGCATGTTCTTCACATGTACCCCAAAACCTAAAATGCAATAAAAAAATAAAATTAAAAAAAATAAAAAGAAAGAAATGTTTAATATATACATCAACAAAGCTGGGGGAAAACTGCAAAATAAAAGGGACAAATGCTTTATAAAATAAATAAATGTCCAAAGAAAATACTGAGTCCATGAATCACCGTCTCCTGTATCAGAAAGAACAGTGGCTTTAATCTTCTGGCCCATGCAAAGGAAGGCCTAGTAAGTGCCTGGACATGGCCACCTGACCTCTGTCACTGTCAAGACTTGGGAATTACCTGTCCAGAAACCCAAGAACCTTTGGTTATGAGTTTTGGTTTCTCATGAGCCTTTATAGGGTTTTCTCTGATAATTAACACATATTATTTACCAGTTCATCTTTTCCAATTAAGATGATAATTAGCTTCCTTGTTCTACCAGGTATTTACCAACTACTCTATGAAAAAGAGCTTAATGAAACAATTCAGACATATAATCACATTATCAAGAGGGGAGCCCATGGGGAGGAGGATTTGAAGTGTTTGACAGTTGAGTAGAGCGTAATTGGATTTCGGGGCAAACACAGACCCCATATGTGCTGTCAGACATCCCATGGCATGGGAAGGAGAGTATGGGCCAGTTGAGAAGATTGGGTGTTTTTTTTGCCTTGGCAGGTCATAGAAACAGGAAGCTGGTGCATACAATAGTGTGGGCTACAGGCTTTGATAGAATGATGGATAACAACAACAACTGATATTTGTCAGATGTGTACGCTGTGCATGGCATTGTGTCATGTGATCTACAAGCTTTATGTCAATGCATTCTTACTGAAACCCTTTGAGGTATTATACTTAGCTATATATTACTGACAAACAACTGAGGCTCAAAGAGGTGAAGTAATTTGCCTAAGGTCAAGCAGCTATAAAGTATCGGAACTGAGACTAGAACCCTGGATGAGCTGAGGTATGCTCCTCCATGTGGTGGGAGACTGATAGAAAGCAAAGAGGTTTGGGGGACAATGGTGCCTGCCTCTAAGGCCATGTGGCTGCCACAATAATGGCTTGGCCCAACAGTGGCAAGTATATGGCACATATATAGCCTGTCACTCCCTCAAGCTATTTACCCCTGCCAGACATTTCTAGTTTATCATGGTCTCTCCCACTGAGCACAGATGTGGCCTCATACTCTTTCTCACCACAGCACTGCAGGCAGCCACTAAGTCAATCAGAACTGACATGTCAGATGAAACCACTTTGCATTCCTAACTTAGATGCTCTGTGAAAACATGAATGGCAAAGCACCAGGCTCAGAGTTTGCAGGAACCAGGGCTGGACCCTGGTTCTTCCTCTTCCAGCAGCTCCCAGAGCTTATCTCACCATCTGTGAAATCTGAAGTATTGTGAGGATTCAACGGAGGAATATCTGCTGATGTGTGAACCACAGAGTCTGCAAGAGAGTAAGTTGTGGGGAAGGGCTAGCTTCCTTCTTTCACAATGGCAGTCAGTATGTTTAGACTGAGACGTGTGTTTCTCAGTGTTAGAAATCTCCCTGGTGGGTAAAGGCCGTGAGACACTAGCCTAGATCCCAGGGAATACATAGAGAGGTAGAACATCCGGGAGTGAGGACCAAGAGTGGCTAGAGTGACTGATGTGCTGGAGAGCAGTCCAGTTAGGTGTGGAGGGAGACTCATGGAAGAGAGGGGCAAATAAGCCAATTCGAGCAAAAACCAAGAATCCCTGGGTCAGGCCCCACCTGGATACAAATCAAAACCTATACCAGCCAATGTGAGCCAGGCAAGGTGGCCTGAGCAGAGGCTTCAGGAGCCCTGGGATAAAGAATGTGTACTAGACAAACAGAACGTGTCTTGCTTGGCCTTTTCACTATTTTCCATTTTGGCTATGTTTGGTTTTCCTTTAGTTTTCTAAAGTTTCAAAATACCAACTTCTTTATTGATCTAAGAGGAAAAGGGAAACTCTCTATACCAAAGAAGAAAGGTGAGAAGGTTCACAGTGGCCTATGCTGAGAGTCCGGAGGGCACTGCCCACCTTGGGGGCAACCAGAAGAGCCATGGTGCTGGAGAAGGCAGGGAGAGGACACCTCAGTGGTGCGAAGGGGAGGTATTCAGGAAAGCAGCTGTCAGTTGACTGCCAAGTCTTTATCTACTTTTGATTTAAGTCTCCTTCTGCCAGGTTTAGCAGAGCACTGCATATCCCTCTTGAGTTCCAGTGTCCTGCCATCTCGTGTACTCTTTCCAGGTCTTGACTTTGAGTTGATGGAGATTAGAGAGATCTAGAAAGAGCCCTTAGTGGGTAACATTAGCAAGTCAGGAAACTCTGCTCAGAGCACCAGATCTGGGCACCAGGGGTGGATCTGAGTCTTAAGGATAAGGAAGGAAACCACTGTTCAGAACTGGATTTCAGTTTAGGGTGGCTTTGGGCTCTTTTGAGGCAAAGGACTGGAGGCTTTCTTGATCATCTTGAGTAAGTATATATGTGTGTGCGTGCTTGGAGTAAGGGAAGGAGTATTGAAAGGAGGAACATGGAAATAAGGCAATTAGAAACCTCAACCACATGGCCAGGTGTCAAAGGTGCCAGGGAGAGTTTAGCAATCAGGCCTTGCAAGAAGAACAGAAACTAAATTCCTGTTGGACTTTTTGGAGACCAGAACTGGAAGATCGGGCAAAGTTTAAATAGCTCTAGGGATTAGGGCCAATTGTCACCCTGTGCAATTTTCATCTTCACAGAATTGTTTTCTGCTCTACCTGTCTGCTTCTTTGTGACTATCTACTCTACAGGCTATGGGCCATTGTCTTCACCCTACTTATGTCTTTGGCTTATTTATAATTTGGTTTACTCATAAACATCACTTACTCATGATTGCTCATAGCTCTTGCCTTCTCCTGACCTCTCTCTGCATCAATTTCTGCTCCCAATACCAATCAAATAATTCTCTTTAAAGAATCTCATAGTTTAGATTTCTGACAGATAAAATCTAAATGGTCCAGCTAATCGTAGTTGCCTCCATTGAGAAAGAACTTTTTAGTCAGACAGCCTCATGGATTGGCTGCTCTGGGCTGTCAATGATGAAAGAAGCAGTTTCTCATTGGAGGCAGCATGGGACTGTGCAACTGTGCACCAGGTTTGTGTCCTATCTCTGTCCACATTGGAAGCTCTCATAGGGCAAGGCCTGGGCACTGAGCAGGCCTCTGCATGCTCCTCTTGAGAGCATCCCAACTTCCGTAGGGTCTTGATCTTCATTTGTAATGATGACTGGTTTCATTTGCTTCACTTTACCCTCAGCAGTCTCTACCCTGATACCTGGATTTTCTTTTATTTAGTGCTCTACCAGTCAGGGGCCCAGCAGGACACATGAAAGTTATATGTAAGACATATGAAAATCATATGCAAGTCATATGCAAATCTTAGGATCAACTGAGAAGAGTTTAGGGGGAAAAAAAAGACTACAGCCAGGCGCGGTGGGTCACACTTATAATCCCAGCACTTTGGGAGGCCAAGGCAGATGGATAACCTGAGGTCAGGAGGTCGAAATCAGCATGGCCAACATGGTGAAACCCCATCTCTACTAAAAATACAAAAATTAGCTGGTCGTGGTGGCAAGCGCCTGTAATCCCAGCTACTCTGGAGTCTGAGGCAAAAGAATCACTTGAACCCGAGAGATGGAGGTTGCGACGAGCCAAGATCACACCATTGCACTCCAGCCTGGGCTACAGAGTGAGACTTCATCTCAAGAAACAAACAAACTAACTAAAAAATCCACTACAAATGTGTAGGCAGGATGTAGGAAAAGCAGAAGGAATAATGTGGCCTTCTAGGACTGGTGACAGTGGAGTTCCATTACAACTTGAAGGACCTGAAGGGACCAAGAAGGGAGCAGTTACCAGGAGGGAGGAAGAAGGAGAGAGAGAGAGGCGTACAGAAACTGTGACCTGTGGCCTATAGTTGCAGGCTCCCCTATCCCACAGGACTGATCTGGAGACTGACCCTGACCTCATTCTCCTCTCTTCCTCTGATTTCCTTCCTGTGGTCCAACTCAGCGCTCAGGAAGGCAGAGTGTGACAGAGCCTTGCTGCAGTCCACATGGGTCAGCTCCCAGGGTGTGAGCAGGGTGAAGGGCAGAAAGGAAACCTGGAAGGACAAATCTGAGATGTCCAGCACAGGGGTTTCCTCCCTGGCAGTGGCCTTGAATCTAGAATTTAAGCACTGTTCAGCTGGGACTTACGTTTTCTGGCTTGTGTTTTGCAAATCTATGCTCCATGGCTGGCAGACAGCCAGGGAGAGAAGGCAGCCAGCAGTACAGTTGAGTATGCGATGTTGAGAGTGCATACCCCAGGGGATGCGAGGTATAGGCTTGGAAGGTGGGTCAGCTTGGAAGGCAGAAGTTGATGTCTGAAAGCCTGGGCAACAGAATTCTCAACAGCTAGATTCAGCTTAAAATGTATTCTTTTATTAAAAAAAAATATCAATAGGTTTTTGGGGAATAGGTGGTGTTTGGTTACATGAATAAGTTCTTTAGCGGTTATTTTGGTGTACCCATCACCCAGTGTACACTGTACACAATGTGTAGCCTTTTATCCCTTATTAATGCCCATCTTTTCCCTCAAGTCCCCAAAGTCCAATGTACAATTCTTTCGCCTTTGTGTCCTCATAGCTTAGCTCCCATATATATGTGAGAATATATGATGTTTGGTTTTCCATTTCTGAGTTACTTCACTTTAGAATAATAGTCTTCAATTCCATCCAGGTTTCTGTGAATGCCATTATTTTGTTTCCTTTTATGGCTGGCTGAGTAGTATTCCATGGTGTGTATATGTGTGTGCATATGTGGTGTGTGTATACACATACACACACACACACACACACACACACACCATATTTGCTTTATCCATTCATTGATTGATGAGCATTTGGGTTGGTTCCATATCTTTGCAATTGCAAATTGTGCTGCTATAAACATGCATGTGCAAGCATAATGACTTTTTTGTATAATGACTTCTTTTCCTCTGAGTAGATTCCTAGTAGTGGGATTGCTGGATCAAATGGTAGATCTAACTTTTAGTTCTTTAAGAAATCTCCACACTGTTTTCCATAGTGGTTGTACTAATTTACTTTCCCACCAACAGTGTAAAAGTGTTTCCTTTTCACCACATCCATGCCAATATCTGTTTGATTTTTTGATTATTGTTATTCTTGCAGGAATGTGATGGCATCACATTGTGGTTTTGATTTGCAGTTCCCTGATAATTAGTGATGGTGAGCATTTTTCCGTATGCTTATTGGTCATTTGTATATCTTCTTTTGAGAATTGTTTATTCATGTCCTTGGCCCACTTTTTGATGGATTTGTTTGTGTTTTTTTCTTGCTGGTTTGTTTGTTTGAGTTCTTTGTAGATTCTGAACATTAGTCATTTGTCAGATGTACAGATTGTGAAGATTTTCTCCCACTCTGTGTGTTCTCTGTTAACTCTGCTGATGATTCCTTTGGCTGTGCAGAAGATTTTTCGTTTAATTAAGTTCCACCTATTTATCTTTATTTTTGTTGCATTTGCTTTTGGGTTCTTGGTCATAAACTCTTTGCCTAAGCCAATGTCTAGAAAGGTTTTCCCAGCATTATCTTCTGGAATCTTTATGGTTTCAGGCCTTAGATGTAAGTCTTCGATCCATCTTGAATTGATTTTTGTATAAAGTGAAAGATGAGGATCTGGTTTCATTCTTCTGCATGTGGCTTCCAATTATCCCAGCACTGTTTGTTGAATAGGGTGTCCTTTCCCCGCTTTATGGTTTTACTTGCTTTGCCAAAGATCAGTTGTCTGTAAGTATTTGGCTTTACTTCTGGGTTCTCTAGTCTGTTCCATTGGTCTATGTGCCTATTTTTATACCAGCATCATGCTGTTTTGGTGACTGTGGCCTAATAATAGCATAGTTTGAAGTCAAGTAATGTGATTCCCCTAGATTTGTTTTTTTTGTTTGTTTTTGTTTTTGCTTTTGCTTAGTCTTGCTTTGGCTATGCGGTCTATTTTTTGGTTCTATATGAATTTTAGGATTTTTTTTTCTGATTCTGTGGAGTATGATTGTGGTGTTTTGATGGGAATTATATTGAATCTGTAGATCGCTTTTGGCAGTATGGTCATTTTTACAATATTGATTCCACCAATCCATGAACATGGGATGTACTTCCATTTGTTTATGTTGTCTATGATTTCTTCTAGCTGTGGCTTGTAGCTGTGTTTTCCTTATAGAGGTCTTTCATGTCCTCGATTGGGTATATTCTTAGGTATTGTATTTTTTTTTTTGCAACTATTATGAAAGGAGTTGAGTTCTTGATTTGATTCTCAGCTTAGTTGCTGTTGTTGCACAGCAGCAGCTCAACATTTATTAAGTGATCTTCTCTGTTTCTAGCACCATGTGAGGCACTGAGAAACTAAAGATGGATGACAAAGTCCTTTCCAATAATTTCATTATAATGTGAAGTGTGATTAGATAGTGTGCCCTAGGGGCTCTGGGAGACCCCATCTGAGACACTCTAGGGAAGAGGAGGCCTGAGGCCCTCCAGAAAGATGAGTAAGAATCAGGCTAAGTAAGGAGGGAATAACATCCCAGCCAGAGGGGATGGTAGAAAAAAACATGAATGCAAGTACCCATGGTAAGATCAGGCATTGCTGTAAAGTGAGAGGTAAAACATAATGAGAGATGCAGCTGGAGATGTGGGTGGATGAAGGCAGGCTGTGGCAGGCTGGGAGCAGACAGAGGAGCACACTTCACTGTGTGGCCAATCAGCAGGCCCTGAAGGTTTTAAAGAAATGCACAATGTGATCATGGCTGCATGTGCATGACCCTCTCTGGAGGCTAGGCCCAAGCTGGATCGATGGGGTAAGTTTAGAGACAGAGAGAGCAGTGAGGAGGCCATTGCAATAGTCCAAGAGGGAGAGAATGGGACTTGAGTTAGGAATGTCTGCTAGAGCTGACCCTACAGAGCCCAACAGGGAGCGGCTATGCTCAGAACTCCCTCTGCCCACCTCACCTGGCATGTGGGAATGTATCACTGCTGCTGCCCCTGATGCAGGGTGGCTTTCCCCGGCTGTCTGACTGAGCAGCAATTTGTCCTAAACTGTTCTTAGGACTGTCATGATTTAAGCAAATGAAATTGCCTATAGGTGATTACAGGATTATCTGAAGGACTTGGGGAAACCCAGGTACTTCTCAGTTTTCCAACCTGAGTGGCAAAGAGATCAGATGACCTCTCTGAGAAGGCTTGCTGGATACTGCTGGAAACTGGGAAGGTTGGGGAGGGCTGAGGGGGATGGCTTCCCCTTAGCTGGAGAGCTTCACATGCCCCCTGTGAGAGTCCCAAGGGTGAAAGGCAGACTCATGGAAGCAGGTGGGCTTACCTCACAACTCTTACTAAGTCACCTGCCTGAGAGGTCAGGGACATCATTAAAAATAGCAAACCCCAATTACAGAGCACTTCCTAGGGCCCAGGCAGTCTTTCTCAAGGTGCTCCCATGGGCAGGATTGCATGTAATTACCACAAAAACTTTTACAAGTAGATCTAGGGGAGGGTGAATCAAAGGGAAGAGTCAGTCCCTGGCTCTGAGGGAAGCTTGGGAACATGGTCAAAGAGGTTTCCACTCTGGGACTTCTGTGCTCTTTCCCTCTAATTCAAACAGACCAGGAGTGCAGTCAGGGCTGGGGTGACCTGTGGGCTGGCCCGTTTCTAACCTATCTCTGAAAATGAGAAGGGGTGGTGCCCAAAGCATGCATATGTTGAAGTACAAAGATGGCCAGTTATGCCTTTGGTCTCTTCCCTCTCTCCACCTTCCACCATTCTTCTGCTACCTCCCACCTCCTTTCTCTTCCTCTTCTTTCTTATATCCACAAGATATCTGGCATCATCTATCTATCTACTTTCAAAAACCCCTGCAGTTGGGCCCACCTGTCCAGCCCCCATCTATCCAGATGCTGAGCAAAAAGATGTCTTCTCCCCATCCCTCCCTCCATCAAAACTTTCACACCCCTAGAGCCTGGAAAGGAATCCCTATTAACCAGCTCACATGCAGGTATATGTAACAAAAATCACCCTTAAATTCCCACCCTTATATTTGCTAACTAAGCCAAATTATTAATTGGGACTATCTAACTGGGGAGGTTTCTTTCTTGTTGAGGGTCTACCCTGTGCCAGGTCCTGTACTGGGGGCATGGAGGGACACAGGCGAGTCATATGATCTCATGCTTTAGTTGAGAAGCAAGACAGGAACACAAATGACAATGTAATCAATGTCACAAAGGGGTACAGATCTTTATTAAGATTGGAGTACGGGAAATGAGGAAAGGCCTCATGGAACTCAACTATGTGAGTTGGGTCTTGAAAAACCAGCAGGAAACAGACATATGGATGCAGGGAAGAGGGCTGTCAGGCATTTCAGACAACGGTATTATGTGTCTAGAGATGGAACTGGAACAAGTACTCAGAAAACAACAAGTGATTCCCAAAGTGTGAAGAAGATGCTTCTGCTCACAGTAGGCAGAGGAAGGGGTTCCTTTAAATCTCACCCCTCACTTTGTTCCTGCAGGAGAAGGACTCAAGTTCTGCAGTGATTTTTCCTCCCTCCTTGCAGGATTTTTCCATCCATTCCAGTCCCTCCCTCACTGGAGAAGGGGCTGGATGCTGTCTTGTCTTTCCCCTATCTTGACTGAGGACTTGCCTTCACCCATTTCCCAGCAACCCGTCTCCCACCTGACTCTTCAGGTCCATGGGCAGATCCACCTGTCATCAGCTCTGTCCAAGTGCAGATGACAGACCTAGGGGGCTCTATGGGGTCTCAATGCAACACCCCAACCTTTCTCAATGGCTCCTTTCCTTCTCCCTTAGTATGACCCCCCCAATACTTGGTTTCCATAACTGTAATAATAGTCCTCCCTCTGAATAGCTTACCCACTATTTATGCCTAATTACCATGTAAACTATGTAGCACAATAATGATTATGTATAGCACTAAATGTGTCAGATTAACTTTGTTAGAAGTTTTTGCTTTATTACGACACCAAACTTGGTTCATGTGCATTGAATATTTAACCTCTCTGGGCTTCGACTCCCATATATGCAAAATGATGGGTAGGAATTATTTCAGTGCTTCTCCCACTGCCTGGTGCTCAGAATCACTGGTAGGCTTTTTAGAAATACAGAACGCTAACCCTGACCCACTAAATGGTAATGTAACAGTTTTGGCATTGGGGCCCCATATCTGTATTTTTCTTTTAGTTTTCCAGGGATTTTTATTGCATCCAATCCAAAGACTGACATATGGGAAACTGGAGTAGGTCATCTCTGCCACCCTTTCCAAACCTCATTGATTCATTCATTGATTCACTCATTCGGGGGGAAAGTACCAGCAATGAGGCTGAAGAGAGGCAAGGTTGGATGTGGCATTAGCATGATTAGAATTTATCTCAAAGGCAACAGGAAAGACTTTAAAGGGGAGTAAGTAGGGGACATTATCAGATTTATGTTTAAGAGACAGCATTGTTTTGCAGTGTGGAACATGGGTTGGAGTAAGGACAGCAGCATAAGGCTTCATAATCGTCTGCATTGGACAGGGTGTTGGCTGGACTGGAGTGGTGGCAGTCGGGGTGGAGAGAGTGGGTGGATCTGTGTAGCATTCAGAAAGTAGAATAGGCAGGGATCGGCTTTATTTTTTTCTTTGGATCTATGATATGGTGAATTGTTGTTGGGCTGCACCACCTCTGTCCCCTTCCTATACTGTGGAATTCCTGTGTGGGTCTTGGTGGCAGGCAGAGCCCTTACCCCACTGAAAGGTGCAGCTCATAGCCCAGCTCAACCAATGAGTGGCAGCTGCCTTAGATTTTGACTGAGGAGCTAGTGACTCAGAGAAGCAAGGACACTGGAGAATCTACCTACAGGTAGTACCAGTAGCCACAACTTTCAGTTTTCCAGAAACAGCATAACAGGGTGCCAAGGGGATGCCAATCTCTGGTGCCAGTCAAGGTAGAGATGCCATCTGGTGCCCTGTATTTAGCTATGATAACTGAGTTCTCATTGGACTGCTACTCCAGCTTGATTTTGGTTGAAAGCCTAACAGTAGCTAGCTTTATTGTTCCTGCCTGTTTTACAAGTCTGGTTCTCTAATCTCTGTGATTCTGTGACCTGCTACAATATTTTCCATGCATTCCTTTTCTGCTTAAACTGTCAGAATTTGTTTCTTACATCCGTGTTCCCTGACTGCTACCCTGATTGTGTTGGAGGAAGAGGTGGTATGAGCTGTTGGATGGTTGGTCCTCAGAGATGAGAAATACAGGCAGAGGGTCAGGTGTGAGCAGGAGAACCCTAAATGCTGCTGGTTATAGACTAAAAATACCTCTGCTCCTTATTCACTCACCCTTAATAAAAAGAGAAACTGAAATTGAGTTTTCCTTCTCCATTGAGAGCTTTGAACTGCACAACTCCATTCAGAACCTGAGTGGTTGAATGGACCTGGCATTTGCAGACTACCTGAAATCTATCATCCTAGTTTCATTGCCTGCTCTCATCCTCATAACCCTCCCAGTGCTCTCCCCAAATTAATAACATTCTCGACATCACAAGGCTATTGAAAGGCAAATAAGATCACAGACAAGAAAGTGCTGTATCATCTATAGAAAGGGCCAAAGAACTTCAAGGTAGTAGATTGGACTTACCTAAATACAACTTCAGAAGTGATATATAGATTGTTTTCTAACCTCAGTCACTTTCCCACCTATTTACTTGGTAATTTACAAGATATTTTATTTTGTTTTTACATAGATTGGCAACTACAGCAACCACTGAAACACAAGATGTATTTTTTGTATTGTGGCAATAAAATATATGACATATAATTTACTTTTTTTTTTTTTTGCTATAGAATTTCACTCTTGTTGCCAGGCTGGAGTGCAATGGCATGGTCTCAGGTCACAGCAACCTCCAGCTCCCAGTTTAAGTGATTCTCCTACCTCAGCCTACTAAGTAGCTGGGATTACAGGCACCCACCACCATGCCTGGCTATTTATTGTACACTTTTAGTAAAGATAGGGTTTCACCATGTTGGCCAGGCTGGTCTCAAACTCCTAACCTCAGATGATCTGCCTCCTTGGCCTCCCAAAGTGCTGGGATTACAGTGAGCCACCGTGCATTTTCAGTGCCTAGTTCAGTAGCATTAGGTACATTCACATTGTGTGTGTGTATATATATATAATTGCACTTTAGGTTCTGGGGTACATGTGAAGAACATATAGGATTGTTGCATAGGTACATACATGGCAATGTGGTTTGCTGCCTCCATCTCCATCACCTATATCTGGCATAACTCCCCATGTTATCCCTCCCCAGTTGCCTACACCCCACTGTCCCTGCCCCCTACCACAGACCTCAGTGTGTGATACTCCGTTCCCTGTGTCCATGTGTTCTCATTGTTCAACACCTATGAGTGAGAACATGCGGTGTTTGAATTTGTGTTCTTGTGTCAGTTTGCTGAGAATGATGGTTTCCAGGTTCATTCCCGTGCCTACAAAGGACATGAACTCATCGTTTTTTATGGCTGCATAGTATTCCATGGTGTATATGTGCCACATTTTCCCTGTCCAGTCTATCATCAATAGACATTTGGGTTGGTTCCAAGTCTTTGCTATTGTAAACAGTGCCACAATGAACATATGTGTGCATGTATCTTTATAATAGAATGATTTATAATCCTTTGAAGATATGCCCAGTAATGGGATTGCTGGGTCAAATGGAATTTCTATTTCTAAGTCCTTGAGGAATCGCCACACTGTCTTCCACAATGGTTAAACTAATTTATACTCCCACCAACAATGTAAAAGTGTTCCTATTTCTCCACATCCTCTCCAGCATCTGTTGTCTCCAGATTTTTTAATGATTGCCATTCTAACTGGCGTGAGATGGTATCTCAATGTAGTTTTGATTTGCATTTCCCTAATGACCAGTGATGATGAGCATTTTTTCTTATGTTTGTTGGCCTCATATATGTCTTCTTTTGAAAAGTGTCTGTTCACATCCTTCACCCACTTTTGAATGGTTTTTTTTTTTCTTGTATATCTGTTGTAGTTCTTTGTAGATTCTGGATATAAGTCCTTTGTCAGATGGGTAGATTACAAAATTTTTTTCCCATTCTGGTGGTTGCCGGTTCACTCTAATGATTGTTTCTTTGGCTGTGCAGAAGCTCTGGAGTTTAATTAGGTCCCATTTGTCTATTTTGGCTTTTGCTGTCAATGCTTTTGGTATTTTAGTCATGAAGTCCTTGCCTATGCCTATGTCCTGAATGGTTTTGCCTAGGTTTTCTTCTAGGGTTTTTTATGGTGTTAGGTCTTATGTTTAAGTCTTTAATCCATCTGGAGTTAATTTTAGTGTAAGGTGTCACGAAGGGGTCAAGTTTCTGCTTTCTGTACACTGCTATCCAGTTTTCCCAACACCATTTATTAATCCTTTCCCCATTGCTTGTTTTTGTGAGGTTTGTCAAAGATCAGATGGTTGTAGATGTGTGGCGTTGCCTCCAGGGCCTCTGTTCTGTTCCATTGGTCTATATCTCTGTTTTGGTACCAGCACCATGCTGTTTTGATTACTGTAGCCTTGTAGTGTAGTTTGAAATCAGGTAGCGTGATGCCTCCAGCTTTGTTCTTTTTGCTTAGGATTGTCTTGGCTATGCGGGCTCTCTTTTGGTTCCATATGAAGTTTAAGGTGTTTTTTTCCAGTTCTGTGAAGAAGGTCATTGGTAGCTTGATGGGGATAGCATTGAATCTATAAATTACTTTGGGCAGTATGGCCATTTTCATGACATTCATTGTTCCTAATCATGAGCATGGAATGTTTTTCCATCTGTTTGTGTCCTCTCTTATTTTGTTGAGCAGTAGTTTGTAGTTCTCCTTGAAGAGGTCCTTTATATCCTTTGTTAGTTTTATTCCTAGGTATTTTATTCTCTTTGTAGCAATTGTGAATGGGAGTTTGCTCATGATTTGGCTCTCTGTTAGTCTGTTATTGGTGTATAGAAATGCTTGTGATTTCTGCACATTGATTTTGTATCCTGAGACTTTGCTGAAGTTGCTTATCAGTTTAAGGAGATTTTGGCCTGAGACAATAGTGTCTTCTAAATATACAAGCATGTTGTCTGCAAACAGAGACAATCTGACTTCCTCTTTTCCTAATTGAATACCCTTTATTTATTTATTTTTCTTGTCTGTTGCTCTGACTAGAACTTCCAATACTATATTGAATAGGAGTGGTGAGAAAGGGCATCCTTGTCTAGTGCAGGATTTCAAAGGGAATGCTTCCAGTTTTTGACCATTCAGTAGCATATTGGCTGTGGGTTTGTTGTAAATAGCTTTTATTGTTTTGAGATATGTTCCTTCAATACCTAGTTTATTGAGAGTTTTTTAGCATAAAGGGCTGTTGAATTTTGTTGAAGGTCTTCTCTTCATCTATTGAGATAATCATGTGTTTTTTGTCTTTGGTTCTGTTTATGTGGGGGATTACATTTATAGATTTGCGTATGTTGAACCAGCCTTGCATCCCTGGGATGAAGCCTACTTGATCATGATGGATAAGCTTTTTGATGTGCTGTTGCAATCACTTTGCCAGAATTTTATTGAAGATTTTTGCATCTATGTTCATCATGGATATTGGCCTGAAGTTTTCTTTTCTTGTTGGTCTCTGCCAGGTTTTGGTATCAGGATGATGTTGGTCTCATAAAATGATTTGGGAAGGATTCCTTCTTTTTGTATTGTTTGAAATCATTTCAGAAGGAATGGTACCAGCTCCTCTTTGTATGTCTGGTAGAATTCAGCTGTGAACACGTCTGGACCTAGACTTTCTTTGGTTGGTAGGCTATTAATTGCTGCCTCAAATTCAGCCCTTGTTATTGTTCTATTCAAGGTTTCAACTTCTTTCTGGTTTAGTTTTGGGAGAGTGAAAGTGTCCAGGAATTTATCCATTTCTTCCAGGTTTACCAGTTTATGTGCAATGAGTTGTTTGTAGTAATCTCTGATTGTAGTCTGTATTTCTGTGGAATCAGTGGTGATAGCTCCTTTATCATTTTTTTTATTGCATCTATTTGATTCTTCTCTGTTTTCTTTTTTATTAATCTGGCTAGTGGTCTGTCTATTTTGTTGATCTTTTTTTTTTTTTTTTTTTTTTTTTTT
>PVKP010031410.1:16880-27095 GCA_004027715.1 Plecturocebus donacophilus | reverse complement strand
GAGTTAATTTTAGTGTAAGGTGTCAGGTAGGGGTCCAGTTTCTGTTTTCTGCACATGGCTAGCCAGTTTTCCCAACACCATTTATTAAACAGGGACTCCTTTCCCCATTGTTTGTTTTTGTCAGGTTTGTCAAAGATCGGATGGTTGTAGATATGTTGTGTTGCCTCCGAGGCCTCTGTTCTGTTCCATTGGTCTATGTGTCTTTTCTTCTTTTAGGTTGCAGTTTTTGCCATTACTTTTGGCAAAAATCTCAATTAACTTTGCAGCGACCTAATATGTCTTTCCCTTATCTAAAACCTGATTCATTGTCTTATGTTTATGTGCTTTATTTTGACACATGGTCCCTCCTTTTCTATTTATATAAATTTAAGGGATAAAGTGCAGTTTTGTTTTTTTTTACGTAGATACACTGTGTAGTGATGAAGTCTGGGCTTTTATTGTACCCATTACCCAAATAGTGTACATTGTACCCATTAATTAATTTCTCATCCCTCATTCTTGCCAGCCCTCCCACCCTTCCCAGTCTTGCATGTCTATTATTTCACTCTATGTCCATGTCTATACGTAATTTAACTCCTACTTACAAATGAGAACAAGTGCTTTTTGATTTTCTGTTTCTGAGTTGTTTCAATTAAGATTATGGCCTCCACCTTTATCCATGTTACTGCAAAAGACATGAATTTATTCTTTTTTACGGCTAAGTAGTATCCCATGGTGTATATAGCACATTTTCTTTATCAGTATCATCTACTAATGACATTTTATAAGTGTCATCCATTGATGGACACTTAGGTTGATTCTCCAACTTTGTTATTGTGAATAGTACTGCGATAAACATACAAGTGCAGGTGGTTTTTTTTGGTAAAATCATTTCTTTTTTCTTTTTTTTTTTTTGATTGGATATCTAGTAGTAGGATTTACAAATCTTATAGTAATTCTGTTTTTAGTTATTAGAGAAATTTCCATACTGTTTTCTCTAGAAGTTGTACTAATTTATATACATTCCCACCAACAGTGCATATGCATTCCTTTTACTCCATATCTTTGCCCACATCTTTTTAAAAAAAAATTTTTTTAATAATAGCCATTCTGACTACCATACAATGATATCTCATTGTGGTTTTAATTTGCAATTCTCTGGTGATTAGTGATGTGGAGTGCATTTCCATATTCTTGTTGGCCATATGTTTGTCTTCTTCTGAAAAATATCTGTTCATGTCCTTTGCCCACTTTTTAATGGAATTATTTTAGAGGTTTCGAGTTGATTGTAGATTCTGGATATGAGTCCTTTGTTGGATCCATAGCTTGCAAATGGTTTGTCCCAATCTACAGGTTGTCTGCTTATTCAGTTGATTATTTATTTTAGTGACAGAAGCTTTCTAGTTAAGTCCCATTTGTCTATTTTTGGTTTTGTTGTATTTGCTTTTGAAGTCTTAGCCATGAATTTTTGCCTAGGCTAATGTCTACAAGTTTTTCCTAGGTTTTCTTTTAGTATTTTTATAGCTCCAGATTTTACATTTAAATCTTTACTCCATCTTGTGTTAATTTCTTGTGTATGGTGAGAGATAGGACTCCAGTTTCATTCTTCTGTGAATGGCAGTCAAATTTTCCCAGTACCATTTATTGAATAGAGTGTCATTTCCCCAGTGTATATTTTTGTCGACTTTGTCAAAGATCAGTTGGCTGTGGGTATCTGGCTTTCTTTCTGGGTTCTCTATTCTGTTCCATTGATCTATGTGTCTATACACCAGTGCCATGTTGTTTTGGTTGCTATAGCTTTGTAGTATAATTTGAAGACAGGTAATGTGATGCTTCCAGCTTTGTTTTTCTTTGCTTAGGATTGCTTTGTATATTTAGGGCTCTTTTTTGCTTCCATATGAATTTTAAGATTTTTTTTTTGGTAAGTAATGACAGTCATTGCCATAGAAATAGTAGCAAATATTTAACTTAACTGAATACCTTCTCTTATCACATGTCTGTATATGTAGTTGTGCTTCTTACAGGTATACTGAGTCATAGTCACTTTATCTCCCTTTTAGTCATGCTGAGAACACTTCCTCTATCCAGGCACTACAGGGAAGCTCTGCCTTCTTTGCTGGCAATTCTAGTTCTTTCCCCAGTGCATTACAACTCTTTGCCTGGTCTGATGGTCTAATTTGTCCCTTTCATAACCTCATAGTTTTAGCAAGAAAAAGCTTGCTTCCTGGATGAACCATGGTCACACAATTTCCTTTATTAAAACTTCTTTGTGAGGCTTTCTCTTTACTTAAAAAAGGTGTATGTCATAAATTAACATAGCACAAGCCAGTCATGGTGGTTCACATCTGTAATCCCAGTACTTTGGGAGGCCAAAGCAGGCAGATCACATGAGGTCAGGAGTTTGAGACCAGCCTGGTGAAACCCTGTCTCTACTAAAAATACAAAATTAGCTAGGTGTGGTGGCAGGTGCCTGTAATCCTAGCTACTCAGGAGGCTGAGGCAGGAGAATCCCTTTAACCTGGGAAGTGGAGGTCGCAGTGAGCTGAGATCATACCACTGCACTCCAACGTGGGCAACAGAGCAAAATTCCATCTCAAAAAAACACAAAATTAATGTAGCCCAAAAATGTGCTTTGTTGGGTGTGCAGTTTTTTGTTTGATTTATTTGTTTTAATAGTTGCCAACATTCAAATATTAGAAGATTTTATAGAAAAATCTAGCCTTATTCTTAACATATTTACAGTGGGTTGGAGCCCCACAGTGGCCACCCCATTGAGACAGGGCATTCTTTCCTGTTCCCCATGGTCACGTGCTCCCAGCTCAGTGCACACAGGCATGCTCCTGCCTGGCTCCCCCAGACAGCTGAATTTGGAGCACATGCTTTATTGCTCCGATGTTTGCCTCCTTCTCCCTGAGGCTGTGCTATTGCCTCTGCAGCATCAAGGTTTTTTCCTTCTCTGCTCATAGATGTTATGTTACTGGCTTATATTGATTTTATCCTCAGAGTGTTCTCAAAGGATTTCTACATGTCGATTTAGCCAAAACATTCATGGTTCCTCAACAATTAATCTGAGGATGTTTCTAAAACTTGATTTCTAGTGCTTTCTTTGCACCTGTGGAAGCTATTAGTACACTTTTAAAACGACTTTTTGTATTTGAAGAATAGAGATTCCGTTATTGTCTTATACCCAAATATGTTGTTTCTCAGAGCAGGAAAGAGGCACCCTATAATTATGAGCGTCTGACAAAGAATTTTTCTTATATGCTGACTTTTTTCCTTTTTAAAGCCATACTTAACCTTAAGATACTTAAGATCCAAAAGTCAGCAATCTCCTGTCAAATGACTGCCTAATTTGAATTTCATGTTATTTTATGAATGGAAAATGAATAAATTCATTTATAAAAACAATTTACATTTCACGATTACATATGATTGAATAACCAACAAAGTTATTGGGGAAGTGAATTTTTAACAATTGAAAAAATTATTCAGAGACATTGAATGTTAAAGTTAGGTCTGAGATGGAAAAGTTTATGATAGTGATCAAAGCCTTTCTTTACTTATTTTCCTCTCATTGATCATTAGGTTTGTTTTGCTCTCGACTTCTTCACCTCCATCCTAATTTCAACTTTGATTATCTATTTAAACACTGATGTTTCGGTATTACTTTTCTTTCCATTTTGATAGACTACTCTAAGCTGGCCAACATTTTCTTGGCACCTTGCATTCAAAGCAAAAGCTTTCATACTAATATAGTTACAGTTCTTTGTTTTCAACTAAATTGGTTTTCAAAATTTCCCATCCACAATGGTTTACAAATCTTTTGAAGATAAGAACAGATGGCTTTGAATTAGGGCAAGAAAAGATTCCATAAAACTAGATTTTCTAAGTCTGTGACTCAGAGGTTTCAAGTCCTTAGACCTGAAGGCTGCTGAGGATCTCTTGAAAATTTTTAATGATATTGTAACCTATATAACAGTATCTACTAATATGTTTGTGTTGTATATGATACTCTGTATTATATCTAATACCAATCATAAAAGAGAATGCTCATTTTTCTAGCTATTTAATTAAATAGGATGATGTACTTCTAATATTCTTTATAAAGAAGACATACTCATACAAATAAAATGCCTTATAAACATATGAAAGAATGCTCAACCTCGCATATAAAAATGAAAATTCAATTGTTATAGCATTTATTTTTTTACCTATCAGGATTATTAGGACCATAAAAGTATGATAATTTACAACATGTCAGTGAAGTTATGATAAAACAGGTATTCTCCTTCTATGCTAGAGGACACATTAATTTTTTTTTATCACTAAATGGCATTATTTACCAAAATATTTTAATTCTCAGTTCTTTTGACCTACTGACTTCACTTTCTAGGAATTTATTTTACAGGTACATTTATACTTGTAGTCAAAGACATACATACAAGAAAAACTTAAAAATTGTAGTTGTCTAAAATATAAAATAAGAAACAATCTGGAGTTCCTCAGAAGGTTGAACATGGAGTTACCTTCCAATACTTTGGCATTTACTCATAAGAAATGAGAACATAGATCCACATGAAGACGTACATTAATGTTCATAGCCACATTCTGTATTACATACAAAAGGTGGAAACAATTTAATGTTCATCAACAGATGAATGGATAAATAAATGTGATATATCTATAGGATGAGATATCATTCAGCCATAAGAAAAAGTGTAGTATTAGTATCTGCTACAACACAATTGAATTCAAAAACAACTAAGTGAAAGAAACTAGTCAGAAACAATCACATAATGTTGATATAGAATATCTGGAATAAGCCAATCTGTAAGAGACTAAAAATAGATTATTGGTTGCCTAAGGCAGCAAGGATTGGGGCTAGGGAAGGGGAGTGACTGCTAGTAAGTACAGGGGTTTATTTTTGAGGTGATGTGTATATTCTAAAAGTAGATTATAGTACTGGTTGCACAACTGTAAATATATTAATACCATGGAGTTGTGTATTTTAAATCAGTTCATTAATATGAATTATACTTCAGTAGTTATTTTTATAACCTAAGTGACCAGCAGTAATGAGACTGGTCACATAAAATAAGGTAAATACAACCAATGGAGAACTCCACTGTCATTTAAAAAAAAACAAGATTGCTTTATTTGTGGAAATATACAACAACATCTTTTTAAAATTAAGAAAGCAAAGTAAAGAATAATGTTATGTACCATGGTTCCATTTGTATAAAAAAATACATAGAACAATTTCTTGAAATATACTTAAGAAACTAATAACGGTTGTTGCCTTTGAGGCATGTAACTAGAATATGGGCGTCTAGAACAGGAGTTTTTCTTTTCAGCATTCCCTCATATATTTTCTTAAATGTTTTATTGTGCATATATTTATTTTACAGTTTGCTTTTTAAAATTAGCTTTCTTTTCTAAAGGGAAAAAGGACAAAGGAAAAAGAAAGTCAATCAGTGAAACATTAAATGTGTGATGCATGCAGTGTTGTAGGGCATACACAGGTGTTGACAGTGGAGGCCTGCCTCAGAAGTTCACCCATTTAGGAAGAAAACGAATACATAAATGGGAAAGTAATTTATGGCAATTTTAAATAAAATAAAAATGGTGTGAGAAAACACATATCAGTGCTGTATGTACAAACAGAGAGCTCTCTGAGCTTGGTGCTAACGCCAGGGAATCACAGGACAGCCACACCACACTTCAAAAGGGCAGGTAGTTTTTCAAAATCTTGCTTTTGACAGAATGATCAGACGTGTGGCAATTAGCATGTCATTTCAAGCACAGGTGGCAGTTTAGAAAACTTCTAATAAAAGTTACTGAAGTATGATGAGCCCAATCTCTCTGTACAGATGGAAATAAACATGTCCTAGAGATTTTTAAAGAGCCTGCCCCATATAGAACACAACCGTGTTAGTTTCTAGAGTAATTCATAAGTAGCACTGAATACATACTGTGTGCTTGGCAGACATACTTATTTTGAATTCACATAGCAAACCTGCAACTTAAGAGTCAGTAGTCCCATTTTAACAGGCAGAGAATCTATAACCCAGAGAAGCAAAATGAACTACCCACTGTCTTACGGCTAATACTGGGTGGGATTAGTAGTCAAACCCAGGCCTCAATAACTTCAGCACAAGCATTCTTTCTACTGATCTATCAGATTCTCGGTTTGAAAATTGTTTCTGGTATGTTTTGGAGTAAAGAATCTGAAAGTAGAATTTGGTTGTTTTGGTGCCTACTGGGGTAGATTTAGGGATTTAAACTTCTTCATTCTTAGGCCACACTAAAATTCTTAAAGAGAACTGGGATTAGACATGACTAATTTGAGGAAAAAGTGTTTTTGTTTGTTTGTTGTTTTCTTTGCAGTTGAGGTGGGTAGACTGTAGTATATGAATGGGACGGCCAATTAGTAGCAAAGAAGAACAGGATCATTTATTAAGAACTACCATACAATGTGTCAGATGCTTCTGTAGGGTGTGTGTATGTGACCATTTCACACATGAAAAAATGAAGACTTGGAGATATCAAGCAACTTATCCAAGTCTTCATATTGAGTAATAAAAACTGGCAGGATAATTTAAAAGTGGTTGAATCTGAATTTAAACCTAAGCCTTTCATTCTTCATTCTTCCATGAGGCCATTCAAGCACATTAAAGATATAGAAGCAGCAAATGTAGCTTTTTGTTCCAGGAAGTTTGGCCATGAAGAAAAGGAACAAAATCAGCTGGTATCTAGGGTGGGGAAAGAGGTTAAAAAAGGATACTGTTATGCTTTTTTTTATAATAAAAGATATCAGACCATATTTAAGATGGAAAGAGCATTGAAAGATGAAATCCACAGTCCAGGGCGCATAGTAAGTGCTTAGCAAATATTTCTTGCTTGATGCCCTTATGAGTGAGTAAATAAAGGGAGAAGTCTGTACAAGGAAGCAGGCACTGATGGGAACTGGAATGCTAGTTAGTACATGCGAGAAGGAATGCCATCTTTCCAGAGAATCTGGAGCAAAGGAAAATTGGGAGAGCAAGATAGCAGATTTTCAGTTAGAATGCAGGGCAAGCGGGGATGGTCAGATGGGGCATTCTCCATGTTCTTAGTAAAGTAAGAGGTAAAGTTATCTGTGGTACATGAGGAAGGCAAGGGCAGGGTCTGGGAATGAAGGGGATTACAAACAACCTTTGTGGTAAATGTGGTAAGATCTCAGTGAGACTCAGTCGGGAGAAAGTCTGTGTTTAGTTAGATGTGAATGACTGACTGTACATGGCCATGTAACAATAAGAGATTCCATTAAATGTCCACCCAAATAGTTTTACAAACTACTTATGCAAAGTTCACCAATATAGACTCTGGAATTGCCATGGAGTTGCTAGAGCTTTTCTTCTTGTTTGAATGGGCAATGCTATATACCTACACAGGCCCAGAGAAAAGTAAAGTCTGTATGCCAAGTTGCCAATTCCATGGTTAAAATCTGAGACAGATACTTAATAATTCTCAAACAAATAAATGATGAACTTAAATAAACAATTTCCAAATTTCTTAAGTTAAAGTAACTTAGAAATGATTTTGTGACACTCCTCAGCCTTGTGTGATCATCTTTATGTTTACCCAATGCTTCTGACTTTTTAAGATGCTTTCACAAGTATTAGCTCATTTCATCCTTAAACCCCTTTCAAGTAGTTAGGGTTCAATTACTCCCATTTGACAGATGGAGAAACTAAATCACATGGAGATTAAGTGATCTGCCAAAGACAAATAGCTCTTTGGTGATAGAGCTGGAGTAAAATCAAAGTTTTCTAATGCCTGGTCCAATTCTAAAACATCCCAAGAAAGCCAGAATAGAAATGCCAAGTCTAGGTTAGGGTTTTGTGGAATTTAAAAGCAGCAATATGGTGTGATGTCTTCAGATTTTTAAAGGAATACATGGATTTAAAAGGAAATTGAGAACCAGATCTCCACATGTTCCTTACACTCCTCTGGACATGAAGATTTTAGGTACCTTCTTAGTCAAAAGTCACAAACATCAGAATCTATAGGGTAGATATCCTGAGACTTTATAGATCTTTATGTTACCAGATTGTTGAAAAATATCTAGAACCCCTATTTTTGAACAGCAGAAATAACTAAAATGCAAAGTTTGTGAAGTAATACAATTTTCATTTCCCATGAGTATACCACCACCCTCGTTGGGTCCTCTCTATTCATTTCCACCTCTTCTCTCCCCGCTTCTTCTTCCATTGCCCTCAAATCCACTTTTCTGTTTATAGCGTTTTAGACACTGACAAAATCTCACCATTCTGAGTAGCCTGCATTTCTGTGAAACTGGAGCCATTCTTCAAGGCAGGGCCAGATAACCACTGGGCACCCTCTGGCTCATGGAGTGTCCCTCCTGGTCATTTCCTCATGATAAAATGGCCCCAGTGCTCCACCCATTCCGGCCTGCCTAAGCAGGGGCATGTGACTTGTGCAAGATCTCTTCTAAACTTCCAAAATTAAAAAAAGATGAAAAGTGTGAGTCAGAAGTTATTAACTTCCTAGGTTTTGAGAATTGTTTCTGTGTTCTAGAAGATATTGCAATTTCTCTCCTTGTTATTCAAAATTCTCCCCATTTTTCTGTAACTGGTATAAACTGTTCCCTAATACAAATACAGTCAATTTTCCTTAATTTTGTCGTTAGTCACTCAAGCTCCCACTTGACTTATTAGCAAGATGGTCTTTTCAGTTCCAGTACTTTCAAATTGCAGATCATCTAGTCCATCCCCCTGAGTTTTGGGAGATGAGAGCCATAAGTAGATCAGAGTTTTAGGTGTTAGCTCTCAAATTGCACATTTCTAATTCTTAAAGCCAACTGAAGTCTAAAGTTGTTGTTCTTTCCCCTTATTTCATATTTTCTAAGTCTTTTTATGCTATTTTAAAATTCCCCGATTTCAGTTCTTGAGAATTATTTTCCAGCCAGCTAGCATCAGTCATTCATCTTGAAGAGCCTCTTTCCCACTAGCTTGAATGTTTACATCCCTGCTGTCTGGCTTTCAAAATCAAATTCTAAGGCATATGAATTAGCATCCAGAACATCCCAATATGTGAGCCGTAGAGTCTCTAGAGGCAGGTCCTTCCTGCAGTAAACTGGAAACACTCATAAAATCACACTAAGGGGAAAACAAATCAAAAAAGCTGAACTTACACCCAGATAATAGGACAGTTTGCTGATATGTCTATTTTAATTTACTAATAATTTTCATGTAATTACCTTGAGAAGCAGTAGAGCATAGCAGCAAGTGCAGAAACATCATAAAAAATTGACTAGAGTTCAAATTCTGGCTAAGTTTGAACCCCACTGCTATTGCTTACTAATTCTCTGAGCTTGGGTAGTTTTATTAACTACCAGATGGAAAGTAGATAATAACATGTACCCCCACAAGGCTGTATACAGAATAAATATGATTATATATGTAGAATGCCTAGTATGGTGCCTGGCAAAAATTGTGTGATTACTTAATATTATTTAATATCATTACTCCCAGATATTTTTATAGATTTATTGTTCCTATTTCTTTATTCATTTTACTACATTCATCCCCTTTCTTTCCATTAGAATAAAAAAACATATTTTTACTTTTGAGGATGTTAATATTACTAATTATATTTTAGTAAACTTTATAAAGTCCAGATTGAGATTTTAGAGTCAATCATTAGACTATAATATTAATCATTAGACATTAAAGTAAGTCTAACTGGTTTTTTCCTCCAAAAAAAATAAGATGTTTTCCTTAGAATTATTTTGTATACATGCAAATGTATTCCTTGCAGTATTTGAAAGTGACCACATGTTTTGCAAGGCAAAGTGTTTCACTGCCACATACTAGTGTAACATAGGAAGACTTCAGCATATGTTCTCCCAAGCTTGATGAGGAAGAGCATACTCAGACATTTAGTTTAGTGCCTCATTAAGTCTTTCAAATTATCTTTGACTGTTTTCCAAAAGTAGTTTTTCTTTAAAATCTAACCAGCCCCTTTCCATCTGTCAACCTGCTTTCCTCTGGTTTTGTTGTACTCTCAGGCGAGCTTTGCCCTGGCAGTGGCAAGACCGCTGCCAGCAACTCAAGGAGGAGCTCCTTCTAGCTCCAAGTTCAGTAGAAGAGCAAGCACACCCCTTCCTGTGATGTTTAAGTTATTATAATTGAGGAAAGGAGAATAGATGTCAAGTAAGCAGAACCACAAAAG
>PVKP010031410.1:0-16780 GCA_004027715.1 Plecturocebus donacophilus | reverse complement strand
TTTTTAAATCATTTATGAATCTACTGAACCATATTATTTATGAATTAAAATAACAGTACCATTTTCATCTGTCACATTCACTAGAATTTTTCATGTTTATTCTGTGATAAAAGAGTCATGTCAAATTGGTAAGTAATAGCTTATCAGACAAATGGTGAAGAACATTTGCTAAATGATTTAGGAACAACAACAATTGTAAAATTAGATCTCTATCTCACAACAAACTCCAAAATAAATTACTAATAGTTTTAAAGAGTTAAATGGATAAACAATGAAACCACAGCAAAGTAGGAGAAAATATACTGTTTATGATTATTTGTTCTCAAATTAAGGAAGGCCTTCCTAAAGATAAGATAGTGACAGAAATTATACATGAAAGGATTGATTAATTGGATTAGAGGAAAAGTCTGATATATCAAATAAATTTGATTTTAGTTAGGACAAAACAAACTGGACTCAACATTTCTAACGTAAATATCTTGAGTTGGAATTTTTTATTCATGAAATTTATAGGAGAACTAATTCTGTCTACCTCCACCTCCAAAAATAGCTGCAAAAGAGGAACTATTCTTGTGGGAACTATATCTGGCCGAGAGGGTCTTGAGTCTGCAGTGCTGGGCCTGAGCAGTCTTTAAAACTCCAGGAAGAAGAGGAACACTGCAGTAAGGTCAGAGAATGAAGAGAGAAGACAATACTGTCAGCAGTTACCTAAGTGAAGAGCTTTGGCAAAGGGGAGAAATATCTAAAAAGAAATTAGGAATTTGTTTATGGCATATGCTATGTAAAACCTTAGTACTACCCTTGTAAGGAAATTTATAGTGAAGTACAGTATTTTTTTTAAGTTTTTCTGGAGAGGTTTGTTTGTTATGGTATATTTTTTAATGTATGGACAGGCAAAAGCAGGATTCAAAGCAGCCTACTTATGTCCAGTTGGTCCAGCTAAGAAACAAAAAGATTAATATTCTTAATAAAAAGGTTTTAGAAACCAATAAGAACAGGAAAATGCAATTTTTGAAATAGGCAAAGTATGTGAATAGATAATACTATTAAAAGGAAAATGGTTATAAACATGAAAAAAATTACCTCATTCGTGCTCAAAGGCAGGTAAAATTAAAACGAAATGTTTGTCAAGATATTTCCTCTCAGAAAATCACCGCAAAATGAGAAAGAAATTTAAATTCCATTTTTAGGGAAACAAGGCAAACTGCATAATTCCAAAACCCAAGATACGACATCAAAAATCAAAAGGAGGAATGACTGAGAGGGAGAAGATCAAAGCAAAGAGGGAAGATACAGAGACAAGTGATTCTAGTGACTATTTAGCAGATAGATCCTAGCAATGTTTTAGGTACCAGCAATGGTATGCTGATAAATGTTTAACAACCAGGAAAAGCTCTGTGTGTCTGTGTGTGTGTCTGTGTGTTATGCATGTATACATATGTGTAATATATTTTATTGATATAAAGAATAAATAAGGCCGGGCATAGTGGCTCATACCTGTAATCCCAACATTTGGAAGGTCATGGCAGGAGGATTGCTTGCACCCACGAATTCAAAACCAGCCTGGGCAACATAGCAAGACCTCATCTCTACAGAAAGTATAACATATTTTTAAAAATATATGTAGGTGTTATGGTGCATGCATGTAGTCCCAGCTACTCGGGTGGCTGAAACAGGAAGATCCCGAAACCTCAGGAGTTTGAGGCTACAGTGAACCATGATGGACCCACTTCACTCCAGCCTGGGTAGCAGAGCAAGACCCTGTCTCAGAAAAGATATATAGCACACAATATGGTAATAGTAATAAAATTAACATACTCTTTATTAAAAATTCCATACAGCTAATTGTTAATTTTTGCCAAATTCCTGAATTTGTAGCCAACTATGGTTGCAATCCATAATCTCGTTTTTAAAGATCTGTCATAATTCATGTATTGTTTGCTTTGCTTCTTAGGTACTAGCAAAAACCAGACGCCTTACTCAACAGCTTCCCCGCCACCACCCCCACCATCCCATCCGGCCAGCCAAGCACCATTGCCAGCATCTCACCCAACGCAACCACCAGCCCCAAGCCTACCTCCCAGAAATATTAAACCTCCGTTTGACCTAAAGTAAGCAAAAGATTATCTTGCCGTTTCTTTCCCAGTCTCTTGCCATAGATTTTCAAACTATGCTTGGTTGAGTGCTGAGGGTTCCATGGGAAACTTCTGGGTCTACAAAAGTGGGCAGCTGGCATAGAGAAGAGCTGGCCAAGCTGGCAGTGCTCATACCCCTAGAATCTTATTTATCTATTTTATGTTGGATTTCCCCTTAAGCGTTTATCTGAAGAAAATTTCCACGGTTTTTAAAAGTCCTAAAGCTTTCTTGAGAGCCACCAACTCCTCTGCTATCACAATCACCACCACCTCATCACCATATTTTTACTGACTGCCTATGATGTGCTAGGCATTTTACATATATCGTCTCTATAATCTCATTGATTAGGTAGTATCATCATTATTTCAGATGAGGAAATGAAACTTTAGCTCTGTAAAGAAACCAAGTAACTTCTCCAAGATCACAAAATAGTGTAGAATAAAAATTTCAACCAATGTTAGTCTGAATCCAGAATAAATGTGCTTTAAAGTACTATGCTAAATAGACTCCTTTAATTTAAAAAAAAAAATAGATATTCTCTAGTCCCTCAGAATTTTTGGCTGAGTGTTTAGGAAACTTTTATTCAAGCCTGCTTTTGCTTAAATGTTCTTAGACGGTATTTTTCAGAAATCTCAGCACTGTATGGGTTGCTATACATGGGCTCTTTATCCAGGATTTAATAGAATAGTTGGTAAAGGAAAAAGCCAGTGGCAGATTGGAATAAAATGAAATGTCATTTTAAGAAGAATATCCAGACAATGGCAAGCATAAATCCTTAAGACAAAATTGACTAGATATTTCGTTTCTTCTTGCAGAAAAGTGCTTTACGTGATTCTCTTTTATCACAAATAGTATCTCAATATATTTAGTACAATTTGGTTTTTCTGAACTTAATTCCCCTACCAGATTGATGGTCCTTACAACAAAAGTACTTAATATCCATAATCTATGTAATGGAAACTGTTAATAACAATATTGGATTGACAGATTCCCTAAAATGCTTGATGACTACAATTTAGGGAAAAGATGGAAAACATATTTGTCATGGGAAACCACCATTTCTTTTACTCTAATATACTTTCTTGGGGGTTTAAGGATAGTAAGTAGAGGGTGTTAGAGCAGCTTCATGGCTATTATCTTATATATGACCTGCTTTGTGCATTTATATTAACAGCACATCCTTCTAAGCATTTGAATTTACGGATGTCAATTTAAAGCCTCTAATACTCCATTGTATCAGGCTACATTTTTTTTCAAAAGAGAAAATGTGTGTAGTGAAAGACTTTCAGGCTCCCATCATAAAGCTCATGTAAATTCCACAATGAAGCAATATCTGGGTTAGAAAATTTTCCCCAAGTAGAGGAAGCTAGAAATGCATAGAGGAAATGAAAGCAAAATAGGTCTTGATGTTCAGGCTCAGAAGGTCACATTTCTTGTGAAGGGACAGTGTATAGGGTAGTCTGTAAGAAGAATTGTGAAAGATATAGGTGTTTCTTTGCTGCTCACAGCATCAGTCCTCAAAAGATATACATGAGTATTTGCCAAACATTCCCTTGCCAACGTGCAAGTGTTCCTCCAGTTTCTAATCAAATACCACTCTCAGGTCAAGATACAATAGATTTCCTTTAAAGTCATGCAACAAATATTTTTTGAGCTACTATATTGTGCCTTTGTAATAGAAGTTCAGGAAATAGTACTAAACAAACAAAGACCCCTGCAAAGCAGGGGCCAAGAGACTAAAGAAATGAAAATAGCAAACAGGGCTGGGCACAGTGGCTCATGCCTGTAATCCCAGCACTTTGGAAGACCAAGGTGGGAGGATCACCTGAGCTCATGAGTTTGGGAGCAGCCTGGGCAACATAGTGAGAACCTGTCTCTACTACCCATTTAAAAATTAGCAAGGCATGATGCTGCATGCCTGTAGACCCAGATACTCAGGAGGCTGAGGCAGGAGAATTGCTTGAGTCAGGAAGTCAAGGCTGCAGTGAGCTGTAATGTGCCACTTCACTCCAGGCTGGGCAACAGAACAAGACCTTGTCTAAAAATAAATAAATAATAAACAGGTAAATATATGGTATTAGCACTTGATGCTTCCTGACATATTTCCTAGAGGGAAAATGGAGCTGAGTTAAGTACTGGAGGTGGAATATGAGAGTGAGGTTGATGATAGCATGTTGCTACTTGAGAGAGGTGAGGGTAGCTCCCTTATCTTTAATTGCAGTTTTTGCCATTACTTTCAATGGCAAAAAACGCAATTACTTTTCACCAACCGAATAGAAAGTGATACTTGAGCAAAGATTCAAAAGAAGCAAGGGAGTTAGACTTGAAGGAAGACTGTTCTAGGCAGAGAGAGCAGGTAGAGAGAGCAAGGGAAGGAACAGGAGGGAAAGAACCATCTCATGTAGGGGCTTGTAAGCCATGATAGAGATTGCAGTGCTTATCCAAAGTGAAATGGGAATCACTCAAAGAGTCAGAGCAGAGCAGTGACATTTTCTGATTTGTACTTTGTAAAAATCACCTTGATGGCCATGCTGAGAAGAGGCAGTATGTAGATAATTCTCAAAGCAGGGAAACCAGTTAGTCAGATGTTATGGAAATGCAGGCAAGATATGGAGTAGCACTGCCCAGGATGGGAACAGTGTGGGTGGTGAGAAGTGTGCATATACTGAGTGTATTTTGAAGAAAAAGACAATGGAATTTGGATTTAGGATATGAAGGAAAATGGGGATCTAGAATGGGTGGCTCCAGTGTTTTTCACTCAAGCAACTGTAAGGATCATGCTTCCATCAGCCTAAGCACCACCATGGGGAGGCTGAAGATGTCAAAGGCTGAAGTCGTTAAAATTACAGCAAATCTAAAGATCTCAAGTGTTTTTATTTGCACATCTAGAATCGAGCAACACTTTGTTTCATAAAATATAGTAAGTGTTCCAATGAGTGAAGCAGAGGAGGCTGGCTTCATAAACAAGAAGAACTGAAGAAGCAGAAACAAAGAACAAAAAGCGGATTGGTCATTTCAAAGTTACTTTCCTTATAAGGCAGGTACAGGGAGCCAGAACAATAGAAAGATAATGGAAGTTAACATCAGCTGACTTCAGGTCACTCTCTGTTATAAAGATTAAAACAGAAATTCATTATTGTGACAGAAGATGAAAATTGGCCTCTTTGGGCAACTAGGCCATTCATTCTCTGTCTCTCCTGATTTCCCAAAAGGCCAGAGGACAACTCAGTTTCAGTTTTGTGAGCATGGGTGATTCCATTTTAATTTTCAGTCTGGTCTTCTGGGGCCCAGCATAGGAATTTAGTCCCAAAAAAATGGCCTTCTAGATTTTGTTTAACAAAAGTGAGCAAGTTTTGTTTAACAAAGATGAGGTCATGGCTATGTTAAGTTTGAGGTACCTTTTAAGCATCCAATTGGGTAAGAAGTGGAGAGTCTGGGAGAGAATTCTGGGTTTAAAATATAGACTTGAGAGAAATAGGAACATATTTCACACTGAAAGTCATGGGGCTTCTTAAGATGACCAAGGAAGGAAGTATAAACAGAGAAGGAAAGAACTGAGCTCTGGGGTACTGTAACTCTCTGAGGCCTGGGAGAGGATAAGGGGCAAAGGAGAATAAAAGGAGCAACCAATAAAGCAGGAGTCCTGGAAGCCCAAGAATGGAAGCATCCAAGGAGAAGTCAGTGAGCAACTGTTTCAGGTGCTGGCGGAGACCACAAAGTGAGGACCATGGAGGTCAGTGCAGGGGAAGTTGTCAGGAGTGGTGGGATACAAGCCTGATTGAAACGGCTTTAAAAGAGAACGAAAGGAGAGGAATTGCACAAAGCAAATATAAACAACTCCTTTACAAAGAAGGGGAAAGCAAAGAAATGAGACAGTAACTGATAGGAGAAATGAGATCAAAAGCCTTTTTAAAGATGGAAATAACAGCATGTCTGTAAGCTGATGGGAAAGATCCAGTCAAGAGGGAAAAATGATCAGGATGGGAAGAGGGGAGAATTGCAGGAGCTCAGCATTACAGCAGTGAGGAGGAATGGCTTCCTTAAACTTTACAGTTCTCCTGAGGTAGAGACTGGAATCTCTAATTGGGATCAAGGAAGGAATTTCAGAAGACAGGGTGGACTATTCATCTGCAGCCTGATCTGCCTACTCCTAAAGCTGTTCCCAGAAGTAACTTGAACTCATATCATTCAGACCAGGATGTCTTAAGAGTGTGAAAGATTTGAGACAAGCAAGAATCAGTAATCCTAAATAACTTTGAAAATAAAGTAGTTGAGGCCAAAGTTATATTGTATTTTAAACTGTATTGTTTCCCCACCTAGTGGTCAGAAATCAGTTTGTTACATTTTCTGCTATCTATACTCAGGCATTTGAAGAGGAAATGAAATGGGTCAAAAGAGTATGTTTATCATTATTAATGTTCAAATCAACATCTTTTAGTGTAATGCATTTTTTTTTTTTTTTTTTGAGAGAGAGAGTCTTGCTCTGTTGCCCAGGCTGGAGTGCAGCGGCGCCATCTCGGCTCACTGCAACCTCTGCCTCCCAGGTTCAAGTGATTCTCCTTTCTCAGCCTTCTGAGTGAGTTCAAGCGATTCTCCTGTCTCAGCCTGCCAAGTAGCTGGGATTACAGATGCCTGCTGCCACACTCAGCTAATTTTTGTAGTCTTAGTAGAGAGACGGGGTTTCTCCATTTTGGCCAGGCTAGTCTCAAATTCCTGATCTCAGGTGATCCACCCGCCTCAGACTCCCAAAGTGCTGGGATTACAGGCGTGAGCCACCGCGCCCAGCCAGTGTAATACATTCCTTGGTATCTTTTCAAATTATAATTTTAACATCATAATTAATTTTTCATATAAAAACAGAATCAATGGTTGAGTGTTTTGACATATCAAACAAATTACATGTTTATTAATAGTAATGAGACAGAAAAAGTGAAGTAATAAAAAATAATAATAATGGGAAGTGACTAAGGTTAGAAAAGGAAAAATTCCACAGTTTTTACCCTGAAGTCATTCATAGTTAGTTTAGGGGATTTTTGGTTTTTGTTTGTGTGCATGTTTTATTTTTTCATCTGGAAAATTAGAGGAAAATTAAGAATTTATCATTATAACCTTTCGATTAATTAGAGAAGCTTAAAATGTTCTGAACTTGAGACTTGCCTTATCAGTAATCCACTGCCAGATAGTCTTCCCTCATGCCAGTTGGAATGTGTTGGCTTCAAGAAGTCAGTTTTCAAATTCCTTATGTGTTAAATATAGGAAGACATGTTCCAAAGACAAGGCCGCAAGATTTTACTCTCAATAAGGGCAAGTATAGAACAAAGTTTAATGTGTCATGTAGATTTCTTCCCCTTTCTTTAAAGAAAAAAAACTTCTGATAATTAAAAACTAAATGAATGAATAGCCAATAAACTATAAAGGCCAGCTGGACATGGTGGCTCACACCTGTAATTCTAGCACTTTGGGAGACCAAGGCAAGCCGATTGCATGAGTCCAGGAGTTCAAGACCAACCTGAGCAATATGGTGAAACCCTGTGGCTACAAATATACAATGATAAGGGTGGAGACAGGGGAGAATTGCAGGAGCCCAGCATTAGAGCAGTGAGGAGGAGTGGCTTCCCTAAGCTTTACAGTTCTCCTGAGGTATAGACTGGAATCTCTAATTGGGATCAAGGAAGGAATTTCAGAAGACAGGGTGAACTTTATCATCTGCAGCCTGATCTGCCTACTCCTAAAGCTGTTCCCGGAAATAACTTGAAATCATATCATTCAGGTCAGGATGTCTTAAGAGCGTAAAACATTCAAGACAGGTAAGAATCAGAAATCCTAAATAACTTTGAAAATAAAGTAGTTGAGGCCAAAGTTATATTGTAATTTAAATACACACACACGCACACACACACATATACACACATACAAAAATTTAGCTGGGCATTGTGTCACATGCCTGTCATCTCAGCTATTTGGAAGGCTGAGGTGGGAGGATACCTGAGCCTGGGAGGTCCAGGCCACAGTGAGCCATGATCTTGCCTCTGCACTCCAGCCTGGGGGACAGAGTGAGATTCTGTCTCTCAAAAAAAAAAAAAACCAAGAAAGCAAAGTTTAAAGGTCAACAGTTTTACATCTTTATACATAAGGAAATAAAGCGCTAATAAGCTTTCCAAAAATTAACTTTACTTTTCCTATTTAATTCTACATGCTGTAGCATAAAACAAAGATCTTTAGTGAGAGGCCTTCTTGAATAGGCCTATTATAACTAGTAAGCTTCCTTTTCTTCTCCTTCACCCTCTTCCTCTGCTTAGTTCCCTATGACTTAGACTGTGACTGGTTCCATTGTTTTTCTCTTAATCTCTCTATGGGACTTTTCTCAATGCTTGGAACCCTTGGAGCCATTGCTGACAGTTTGATCTGGATTTACTCATGACACCTGCACCTATTTCTCCTCCTCAACTCTTTTCCTTTTACTCTTCACCACCATTGCTATTATAATCACTATTTAATATTTATTGAATATTTTAATAATATACATCTTATGAATTCAGGCCTATATAAAGTGGCACTAAGATTCATATGTTATAATGTTGGGTCCCTAAATAAAATAAATGTGTACAGGCAAACATTTTCTACAAGTAATAAATGCTTTGCATAAATGTGCAGACACACATGTATGAATATGCTATGCAAATACCCTTCCTTTTAGAAGCATTTGTTATTCCTACAGGTGTTTTAGGAAGTAAATTACTTAAATCCGGTGGTCTTTTCGATTTAACATCCTTTTCACCAATGATAATTTACTTTAGTAATAAATGTTAGGCTCTTGGTATTACTGGAATATTGTTAATTCATCAAAAAAATCAAAAGCCTATCATGACAGGAATTATTTTCATAACTTTCTAAAAGGATAATCAGCATAATAAATTAACTAGCAAAGTGACAATCCCTTTCCGTGAGGGGTTTACGGCCTGGTAGTGAAAAGAGAGATCTGAAGCAATTACACTATAATTACAAAGGAATACAGAATAATCACTATAATGGATCGATGGATGATGTAGAGAAGCAATGAAATAATTAGACTTAAGGAAGTCAGAGACAACATCACAGAGGAAGGATTGTTTAAGGAAAGGGTTAAAGAATGGAGGCTGGGTGCAGTGACTCATGCCTTTAATCCTTGCACTTTGGAAGGCCGAGGTGGGCGGATCACCTGAGGTCAGGAGTTTGAGACCAGCCTGGCCCACATGGTGAAACCCTGTCTCTACTAAAAATACAACAATTAGCTGGGCATGGTGGTTGTACATGCCTGAAATCCCAGCTACCCAAGAGGCTGAGGCAGGAGAATCTCTTGAAACTGGGAGGCGGAGGTCCCTGTGGGCCAAGCTTGAGCCACTGCATTCCAGCCTGGGCAGCAGAGTGAGACTCTGTCTCAAAAAAAAAAAAAAAAAAAAAAAAGAATAGAAAAGAAATGAAAGACCCACGGACATGGCGAATCAGGTTATCAAGTGCAAGGCTGCAGTTGCCTGGGAGGCTGGAAAGCCTCTCTCCATAGAGGAGATAGAGGTGGCACCCCCAAAGGCTCATGAAGTTCGAATCAAGCTCATTGCCACTGCGGTTTGCCACACCGATGCCTATACTCTGAGCGGAGCTGATCCTGAGGGTTGTTTTCCAGTGATCTTGGGACATGAAGGTGCTAGAATTGTGGAAAGTGTTGGCGAGGGAGTTACTAAGCTGAAGGCGGGTGACACTGTCATCCCACTTTACATCCCACAGTGTGGAGAATGCAAATTTTGTCTAAATTCTAAAACTAACCTTTGCCAGAAGATAAGAGTCACTCAAAGGAAAGGATTAATGCCAGATGGTACCAGCAGATTTACTTGCAAGGGAAAGACAATTTTACATTACATGAGAACCAGCACATTTTCTTAATACACAGTTGTGGCTGATATCTCTGTTGCTAAAATAGATCCTTTAGCACCTTTGGATAAAGTCTGCCTTCTAGGTTGTGGCATTTCAACTGGTTACGGTGCTGCTGTGAACACTGCCAAGGTTGAGCCTGGATCTGTTTGTGCCATCTTTGGCCTGGGAGGAGTTGGATTGGCAGTTATCATGGGCTGTAAAGTGGCTGGTGCATCCCGGATCATTGGTGTGGACATCAATAAAGATAAATTTGCAAGGGCCAAAGAGTTTGGAGCCAGTGAATGTATTAACCCTCAGGATTTTAGTAAACCTATCCAGGAAGTGCTCATTGAGATGACTGATGGAGGAGTGGACTATTCCTTTGAATGTATTGGTAATGTGAAGGTCATGAGAGCAGCACTTGAGGCATGTCACAAGGGTTGGGGTGTCAGCGTGGTGGTTGGAGTAGCTGCTTCAGGTGAAGAAATTGCCACTCGTCCATTCCAGCTGGTAACAGGTCGCACATGGAAAGGCACTGCCTTTGGAGGATGGAAGAGTGTAGAAAGTGTCCCAAAGTTGGTGTCTGAATATATGTCCAAAAAGATAAAAGTTGATGAATTTGTGACTCACAATCTGTCTTTTGATGAAATTAACAAAGCCTTTGAACTGATGCATTCTGGAAAGAGCATTCGCACTGTTGTAAAGATTTAATTCAAAAGAGAGAAATAACGCGCATCCTGTTGTGATGCGATGGGAGCAGCCTAACAGGCAGGGAGAAGCGCCTCCAAGCTCACAGCCTCACAGACCTTCAGCAGCTACACCACAAAATAGTGTGATATATGTAATTCATGCATCTCTGTAATCAAGGACAAGGATAATTCAGTCATGAACCTGTTTTCTGGACCCCTCCTCCACATAAATAATTGCTAGCTCATTAAGGAATATTTTAACATAATAAAAGTAATTTCTACAAAAAAAAAAAAAAAAAAAAAAAAAAGAAAGAAATGAAAAAAGAATGGGAGGGCCACAAGCAGGAGATGCTGATAAGGAAGGATTATTCCAAAGAAGGGAAGCATGGGCTGAGCATGGAGGAACAGAAAACCAGAGAGTGTTCAGACAGCATGTGAGTTTAGTGTTAGTATGTGAGAAGGTCATGTAAGAAAAAGAAATATGAGAAACAAAGCTGTACAGGTCAAGGCTGATCATAAGAACCTGTATGCCATAAAAAGAGCTATGGATTTTACTCTGTACAATGTCAGTATATTTAAATGTCTTAAGTATTTTCATCTTTTTAAGTAATATTCAATTCATCAAAGTTAATGCAAAGGGCTATCTTACTTTAAGTACTTAAATTTATGTTATATGACTTGTCATTTTATTTATGCATCTAGTAATTTGTATTTAACTTAGAATTATTTTCATGGGGATCTTGATTAATGATCGGACAGTTCACATGCCTCAAACTAAATTCTTTCAAATCAATAGTTCTGTTTATAAATGTGACTAATGAAACTTCCTTTGATGTTTCATATTGCATGTATATATTAACATATTTAATTTTATTTTTAAACATTCCAAATACCTGAATGAACACAGTTAATCACCCCACTAAACAAAATCCTCCGAAGAATTTAAATGGCTCTCATAAATCTATTAAATTGAGCCACATCCAGCACCCTTAAATATCCAATAGCATTTGCAATTAGATTTTTCTTATACTTTTTAAGAAGTATATTTTTAAAAATTTAAGCATATAAAAGGCAGGAAGAATCGTATAACGAGCTTCCATGTTCCCTTCACCAACTTCAACAACTATAAACTCATGGCCGATCTTGTTTTATCCATACCCTCACTGACTTGTCTCTTATATTATTTTGAAACTAATACAAAACATCATATAATTTCAACTACAAATATTTCAGTAGGTATTCCTAAAAAAATAGACTCTGTGTATTAATATAAAACATCAAGTCAGTGTTCTAACTTCCAACGATCTCTTACAATGTGTATGTGTTTTAAGTTGTTTGAATAAGAATCCAAAATATTTACATCTTTGTTGGCATATATGTTTATATATATTTTACGTTTTGTTGTTCTTTTTTTTTTTTTGAGACAGAGTCTTGCTCTGTCATCCAGGCTGGAGTACAGTGGTACAATCTTGGTTCACGGCAACCTCCATCTCCCAGATTCAGTAGATTCTCATGCCTCAGCCTCCCAGGTAGCTGGGATTACAGGCATCTGCCACCACACTTGGCTAATTTTTGTATTTTTAGTAGAGAAAGGGTTTCACCATATTGGACAGACTGGTCTCAAACTCCTGACTTCAGATGTGATTCACCCACCTCAGCCTCCCAAAGTGCTGGGATTACAGGCATGAGCCACCACACCAGGCCCATTATTTTCTTTTAAGATATAGATTCACTCCCTATGTATTTTTTAAAAAATTATTTGCGATTTATTTGTTGAGGAAATCAAGTTGTTTGTGGATACTATAGTTCCCCATCATCTAGATTTTGCTGATTACTCTCTATAATATAACTATGTGTTCTTCTCTCCTCTGTATTTCCTATAAATTGACAGTAGGAGGTAGAGGTGGCTTGATCAAATTTAGTTCTTTTATTTTTTGGTGTATTATTTTATCAGGAACTGATAATATTTGCTTGACTCTCCTTTTTTGATGTGAGCAGCCATTGACACTAAATACCTAGACTCCTTAACGTTTCAACTAAAATTTGGAAAGTCTAAACCACAAATTTTAAATTGATGTGGCAAGTCTAATTGAATATTCACTAATGTAACAAATCTCTTAAATATTACAAATACTTAAAAAATTTAAATGTATATATATTGTCCCCATGGTTATAAAACTTATCCCACAAATTGTTTTTACCAAGAGTTTAGCTTATTCCATCATGTCTGTATTTAATTCTGAATGTTCCAAGGATGAAAAAGACTCTCTAAAGGAAACAAGCATCTTGTCATGACCAATTTAATGCATTAATTAACAGGGCCTTTATACTTACTCAAATAGAAAGCTAAGCATATATAAGTTAAATTTTTAATTTTCTATTTTTAAAGTGACTTTATTAGATTAACAGACTCTACCTATGTTTACTATCTCATGTAGAGACTGAGACAGATATCCATGACAGTTCTTCCTGAGTTACAGGTGTATCCATTGAGCCCATTTTATAGTTTTAGTGATAAAAAGGCACTTCCAGCCCACATTCTTCAAATGGGGTTAGTTTTGCAACCAGCATCTCTTCTTCAAGTAATTATCTTTCCTAAGTCTTTAAGGAGTTTGACTATTGGACGTGAGAGTAATATAATCATATTTTTTTGTTAGAAAGATGGCAAAAGTTGGGGAAGGGACTCTCAGGATAGGGAAGAGAAGGATAGGGAAGAATTCTGGGAACTATCAGGATAGGGAAGAACTCTCAGGAGAGGGAAGAAGAAGGATAGGGAAGACTCTCAGGATAGGGAAGAATTGTGATTACTGGAACACTGACCAGATGGCTACTGCAAAAGTTGATTCTAGAGATAATATAATCCGATTTTTGTGTCTAGCAGAAGAGGGGAAAAATGGAAGAGGGAAGTGAATTAGTATGGGGAACTTAGTGATTGATTTGACATGGGACTGAAGATGAGTGACAAACAATGAATGAGTTGTGGTGTGATGGATATGTGAATTGTGGTGCCATCCAACAGGAAAAGAAACCTAATCAGGAGAGCAGGTTTAGGCTGGGCTAAAAGGGGGAAACCTCAGTTTCTGAGATGTTAACATAGAACTGACTATAGGACACACACTCAGAAGGGAAACCTGGGCTAGAGATTTCAACATGGAATTTGCCAACACTAAGGTCATATATAAAGCTGTGGAGGTATGGAAAATCATTAATGAAAAACTGCAAAGTGAAAAAAGAAGAGAACAAAGACCAGAACACAACATAACATCATCACTTAAAAAGAAAATCCAAAGAAAATAAACCACAAAGAAAATTGTGGAGTAGTGGCCAGAGAGACAAGATGTGAGTCAGGAGCTATTTGTCACGGAAACAAACAAAGAAGACTCAAAGAGGGCAAAATGGCCAATACCATCAAGGGCCAGAAAGCAGTCGAGTAAGATGCAGTCTGAGACAGTTCGGTGGATTAAACTATTTAAGAATAGTTTCAAGGAAGAAGTGGCAATAGAGGAAAGATTGCAGTGGGGGAAGAAATGCGTGGGAGGAGAGGAACTAGAGTCAGTGAATAAAGACAACTTTTTCTTAGCTTGGCTGGATAACGGAGGAATATCTTATGGTAATATGAAGAATTCACAGAGGTAAAGTGAAGTGTTTGTTTCTTATGGCTGACAGTAACTTGGGATGAGAGAGAAAACAAAGCATGAGAGATTTAAGGGCAAAGAGGGAAGTAAGAAGATTATAAGTAATAAAGCAACACATGGAAGAAAGTGGGTAATTAATGGAGTAAAATTACTGAGAATTCAGATGAAATTCAGAACACAGCTGCAGAGAGTAGGGAGAAGGTAAGGACGAGTGTAACTGCAGATGAGTTTGTGGGTTAAGGAAACGTATTTTCTTAAGAGTTCACACCTAATGACCTGTTTTGTCAGTGAAATAAGAAACAAGGTCATCTGATTATAGGGATAAGAGAGGAATGGCAGACTGAAGAAAGTGGTAACATTTTTAATAGGTACAGAGAAGGACAATGAAGAGAAGGCTGAATACAAAGAAAGAATGATGAGATTGTAGAATAGCAGAGGGAGATACAGCTGAGATTGAATATCAATTGTATTTAATGTCCAGAGTCAGTAAAATTGACAGCAATTTTCTCCAGCTGTGTTTAGGAATCAACCTGCGAATAGGAATAGAAAATAGAAATGGTTACATACATAATTAGGGATTTGTGGGGCCCAGATATTGATAATGCTATTAAGAGCAGTTGGAGTGAAGCCATTGGAATGAAGCACCTTGGAGGACAGGGTGATAAGAGTAAAGCCAAGAAGAAACCATCTGGAAAAAAGGAAGGAGTCAGGGATTGGAGCTATATAATTCTCTCTCTCTCTCTCTCTCTTTTTTTTTTTTTTTTTTTTTTTTTGTGAGACAGAATCTTGCCCTGTTGCACAGGCTGGAGTGCAGTGGCTCGATCGTGACTCACTGCAACCCCCATCTCCCAGGCTCAAGTGATTCTCCCACCTCAGCCTCCTGAGTAGCTGAGATTACAGGTGTGCACTACCATGCCAGGTTAATTTTTTGTATGAGGTCAGTGCAAAAGTAATTGTGGCTTTTACCGTTCATTTTATGGCAAAAACTATAATTACTTTTGTAGCAATCTAATATTTTTAGGAGAGAAGGTGTTTTACCATGTTGGCCAGAATAGTCTGGAACTCCTGCCTTCCAGTGATCCATCTGCCTCAGCTTCTTCCCAAACTGCTGTGATTACAGGCATGAGCCACGGTGCCCAGCCCTATATCTAATTCTCTTTTGTATATGTACCAAAGAACCAATCAAATGCCCTCATAATTTCAGGATTGAAGTGTTGATTTACTGCCAACGTAGTGAAAGACATATTACCCCCCCCAAAAGCAATGGATTAATTGTATGAGCCTACTTTGAACGAATGGTGCTATGCTCGTTTCCCAGTTCTCCATTTTTTCCACAAGAGCAGCATAAATATAAAGCTAAAGCCTATGCTAGTGACGTCTGAAGCTTTAAATCAGAGCAAATGTTCAAGAGAAAAGAATAATTCACAAAATAATCCTTTTTCCCTTTTTCATTGTAAGGTGAACACCTACTTGTTCCATGTTCACTGTTTCCTCTTTCTTGCTTTCAGAAGTCCTGTCAACGAAGATAATCAAGATGGTGTCATGCACTCTGATGGTAAAGGGCAAAACAAATTTTATTTATTTATTTGTAAAATCAGGTACAGAAGTTTGAGCTAATCTTTTTTTTTTTTTTTTTTTTTTTTTTTTGAGACAGAGTCTTGTTCCATCGCCAGGCGCCAGGCTGGAGTGCAGTGGCGCAATCTTGGCTCACTGCAACCTCCGCCTCCCAGGTTCAAGCAATTCTCCTGCCTCAGCCTCCTGAGTAGCTGGGACTACAGGCATGCGCCACCATGCCCAGCTAATTTTTATATTTTTAGTAGAGACAAGGTTTCACCATGTTGTCCAGGATGGTCTCAATCTCTTGACCTAGTGATCCGCCCGCCTTGGCCTCCCAAAGTGAGCTATTCTTATAGGCTCATTAATGGGTCATTATCATCATTGGTCCATGCAAGACCCCTCTCTTGTTTTAGTTTATTCCCTTTTATCCTCATGACTCACTTCCTTTTTCCCCGGTTCTGTTCCTTACTACAGACAAATATTCTAACATATTTAATGTGTATGTATGTTTGCACAAATTCCTCACATATTGTGACATGTATGCTTGTATTTAGTTCATGTAAAGAGTATATTATAGGTTTCTCTAGGTTTTTTGTACAATCAACATAATGTAGTTTTGGGGCCCATCCATATCACTATGTGTTCTGTTGCTGTAAACGACTACTCAGTGCTCCATGGTATGCATCCACATTTCACTTGCCTCAGACTCACTGATACCACAAACAACAATGCAATGCACCTTCTTGTATTCATCCCCATATGGACCTCTGAGAGACTTTCTTTAAGATATATAATGGTTGCTCAGAGCTATGGAATACTTAGGTTGACTGAATATGACTAGCATGCTCTCCAGAAGAGCTCCATCTATCTACACTC